>JAZHYW010064617.1:0-180968 GCA_037355805.1 Ixodes ricinus | reverse complement strand
TTATTGAGCTTACATTGAAAGCATTATCGTTCACCAAGGTTACGATTTTAGGGTGATTTTAACCACCTCATCCAAAATGACCGCTTGAATAAATTTTCGATCGAGCTTTCTGCATGCACTGACTTTATCCATGTGATAATTCAAAAGCCACCCAAGAAAAAGTATTGCCCTTTCCTGGAATATAGGTTTAAGTATTGAACAGCAAAGTCTGGTAGATACAAACCAGCTGTGCGAAAAATAGATAAATGTATGATTGGAATAAAGGTTCATAAATACAGTGACAGTTTAGTATATACAAGATACATTAATGACAAATAGTAGGCGTATACCTGTGTGATCATTGCATATGTAGCCTAATAATTCACGCTTGAACGATATATTTGAAGCATATGGAACCAGTAGCAATTTTTTAAAGAGTATATATGCACTATGGGAGTCATTCGATCACAAAACATATAAAACCTCAAGTGCATATAGCATATACTATACTCGTAAGAACCCAAAGGTAACATGAGAACAATAAGGGTCATATTTAAGAGTGTTTGAAAGGTAAGTCGAACGCAGGCTCGCCGTCATTAGCGCGTCGGCAGCAAGCTGATGACATGCATGCCTGTGCAGCGAGCACGTGTGTACTCACTAAAAGACGCACCATGTGAAACGGCCTTAACGACGGGAAACACAACGTGCAGCTCACGACTCGTGGGAAACGTGCACACACGCGCACGCACACATGGTTAAGGAGAGGGAAACTGCGAGAAAGAGAGAGGACAAGATACAGTTGCGGGCCCCGGGCCGCAACCATTGAAGCCTTCCGCAGAGACATGTGCTTCCCAGAGCGGTGTGCAATCACATGTGAGGACAATCTGCGTCCGGCAAGGCTGGGAAACCGCGCCGCTTTCCTCTCCCTGGTCCAGCATCAAGAACCCCGGTTTCATTCACACATCTCTAAACCTTAATCAACCTCGAATAGTGGTAATATATCCTTGAAGCCACTCAATCCTTACACGCATGCGCAGCAAAATGTCTGCTTCCTTCCTTCAAGATTGCAAGCAATCTATTAACAAAACAAAATTCAAGATGGTGCGTGGATAAAAGGTAGCATGAAACGCCCTTGTATCACACCCGCTAGAATCTTCAAAAGAAAAAATGATGATGATGTCGATGATGATGGTGATCGTGTTTCTATTTGACACGGCGGGCCGGTGTTCTATTCCCGGAAGCCGTCTTTATATACGTTTAAACTTGATGACCTAGAACTGGCCGTTTTCAGTTTGATTACGATTCTGTGCATGTCCTAAAAACATTTCCCCTGCAAAAGCAATGCACCGCTGACAATGTCATTGTCAGCTGACACCCTCGGGCTTGCCAAAGGGTCCCCTTCAGGTTCTTTCTACCAGTTTGGACAGTATATGTTCTGTGCAGGTTTTGATACCATTTTTGGAACGAAAATAAACCGTTGACTACATCCTCAGCACTCGGTTCTTTTGCGCGTGTGTGTGCGCGTGAACGAGTTTCGGTCATCACATTATCCGCAACACGCAGTGGTTTTGGCAATATTTTGCAATCTGTGCCTTCACGCGCCGGTCTAATGGAAGCATCGCGAAGTTATCTCAGCCACAAAGAATGATACTCTTAGCGCTATCCGGAAAACGCACAATGAAGACAGGTGTCCAGATCTGTTTATCTTGTCGTATTTATATATAGCCTTGTTTCATTGAGGCTCATTCTGGTCGTAATAGATTAAGGAACAAGTAGCTTCACCTTTCATTTTGCTGACCATGGTACTTTCCTTCACGTTCCAATGGTACAAAATCCTGTGGATTGACCTCTGGACTTATTACTATAATCAGTTTCAGTTACCATACCTTACTAGAATCTTTAGCTTCATGAACAATACGAAATAAATCGTTTCATTAAGAAGTCAGGAAGCAGTAAACCTGTCTTTCTTCATCTTCAAGTTTCTGGAATTATCTCTATGGCTTATTAATTTTAATTGATGAGCTCTTAGTCTTCAGTGGTCTGCACAACGATTGCTAAATTTCCTGATTGAACTAATTCACATTGAGCCCTGGTGAAACAAAATTAGAATCTCGGCATGGGTATATCGCATAGGGGATGTAAAAATTATCAGAATGACGATTGGCGATCCGGAATACGGAGCGTCATGGACCTAAGATTGTAAATGTCCACTTCACTATGCATACGAAACGGAAACTAACCAAACCTGTTTCGGTTATGTCTTGCTGACAAAGCGGCGGAACACAAGAGATGGCAGCAGAATAAAGCAAATTTACGTTAGCTACCGCCAATGATCCCCCTCTTTTCCCTGCAATTTATCCAACATAATCTCACCTCCTGAGGAAGGCCTCTCTGCCCTTCAGAAGAGACTGGTAACTTCTGCATTGAGCTCTTCTGTTGTAAGTATCACTACAAGTTGACTCTATAACATAACTTCCGTTTACCATTGCGTTAACAATTGTTGTTTTTCTTATCAGACATAAGATCGGACGAAGGGCATTTTGAAACTCCAGTGGCACGGTGACGGTGTCTAATACTAGGGAACAAACAGTATTTGTGATCCAGAAGCTCTCTTCGAAAAACTCCTTAAACTCTGAACCAAATGGTTGGATTACTATTAGCCTTATTATGATATAACAGAACGCGTTACTAACGTTGACATTCTTCGTATCTCATGCCGTTTAATTAGGAATAAACCATCTGAAGCTGACATCCAATTTGATAAACATGTATTGTGACGGCAAGCTGGTATTTTAACCCATTACTTTGTTTTAGCAGTTCGTCTGAAGTCGGCATTTTATAATTAGGACTCGCACATTAGGAAGCACAGGTTAGAACTGAGAATATAACAGTTCTTATAACCACGACAAAAAAGGTGCACCCGTCACACAATGAAAACCCCTTATATCTGACGCGAGCCTTACGGCGTGATGTGGCTTTCCCAGCACTAATCCCAGCTGGGAGCTCTAGAGGTGATCCCTCAGGGAGATGATCCATCAACTCGGAGACCAAGATTAAGCCTCGGCCCCTTTGCGCGCACGATCAAACGCGCGGGAACTTGGAGGAACCACAAAGAGCCGAGATGCCGGAGTCGGAAGAGGACTGACGTGTCGTTAAGATTGATACACGGCGAGGAAATAGGCCCAAAGCGGTGCAGGAGGAGAACCTAGAACAAAAGGACAAGAAGTACGGGGTGATGTTTTTTTGTGGGGCTTAGCGTCACGGCGTGACCCTTCAGGAAGAAACTCCTGATTCCATCATCACGAACCAGTTTTGATTCGTATGCAAATCTGAATGTCGTGAAAGCAAAGTTCCGTGACCCGTGCCGTAAGGTGTCGAACTCCTTGGACAATGTGATGGGATGCGATTGAATTTCTTTCTTTAATGTTTTTTAACGCCTTCAGAAAAAAAAATGTTTCGTGAGAAGCAGTTTTTAACCAATTGAGTAAATCCCAGGTGAGTTTTCTCTTTTTTCATTGTTACCCGTCTGAGGTTTTTATGACTGCCGTTACTGCCGAGATTTTTCCGGTCTTCCTAAATCTTGATAAGGTTAACATTAAAAAAATCTTATCCGTCATCGGTGACGCATGAATATGATGGACGGTTTAACGATTGGCTCGAGAACGTTCGCTTCATGGAGGTCAGTGTAACTTTGTTGGGCCGTTCCTCGACCTGCAAAGTTTTTTGTAATATTTTATTTAGGTGTTTTATTACATGAAAAGAAAACATGCACGGAGGAAACGCCACAAGATCATGTAGTAAAATATTGTGCTGTAGAGAGTCGGGAATATGATGGATTCTGATTGGAATGGAACAGCAACAAACACGAGAAAACACAAAACAATACACACACACACACACATATATATATATATATATATATATATATATATATATATAATATATATATATATATATATATATATATATATATATATATATATATATATATATATATATATACGGGGCGCGGTGCCGTCGGGGAAAACCCAGATGCGCTCCGGATTGCAGGCCGAAGCTTAAAAGCCCGTCGAATTTGTGCGGTTTTTCAGAGAGCCGTAAAATGCTGCACGCGTTTTCTATCGTTCTCCAATTTGTTGATTTAGTATTTTTGATGATGCTGACCAATTTTTCTAATTGAAACCATGCCCTTGAACTACAATATTAAAGAAGTTAGTTACGCAAAAATAACTAGCAACTTATAATTATTCCGAACTTTAGTCATTTTTCCTAAATAGGCCCCTGGCCCAGTGACCAAAACTGACACAAGTCTTTTTTTGTTGCGACGCTGCTAGTTTTCGCACATGTCGAATTTGTCCACCTTTCGTGAAACACCGCTTGCTGTACGTATATATACGCCACAAAACAGCGCGGTCCAAGTGGCCCAGCGTCGAAACAGCACATCGACTGGACTGGTCGTTCGCAACGGTTTGGACCCGCCTGCGTACGCTAACAAATTTTTTCTGACGTCACGGCAAAGCGATGGTGCTGGGTATGGAACTGCGCACGCGCGGACATTTCGCTCTACTCATGCGCATGCTAATACACCCGGGTCCTATGAACAGATGCGTTTGTTTCTATCCGGTGAATCTGCATATTTGTGAAGGCGAAAGAACATGTCGAAACAGCACTCATTGACACGAGTCATGACCATGAAAGGGTCTGCGCTGCCGCCAGGCTCGTACCCCTGCCGCACTTCAATCTGGTCACACGTGCAGGAGCACGTGACGCCAACTAGATCGAGGCTGAGTGCACGCGCCGCTACCGTCTCGCGGGTTCTCGTTTCGCACGAGAGGAGACGTCTCTTCCCGTCGTCCCTGTGGACCGTGGGGCCGAACCCGCACATGGCGGCAGATGTGCTGCCCGAGGTTCCGTGAGAAATTCCCTCGACGTCGACGACGCAAATAGGAACGCGGAATGTGGTCGTCGACGGCGGCGAGTCCCGGGAGAATCTGTACACCGGAGGCCTGCGACAGAAGGCAGCAGACAGGCAGGCGTTTCCCGGGCTTTTCACTCTGCAGATGACGGGATCCCGCGAAGGAGACACACACGGGGAGCAGCAGCCTGCCAGCGGTGACGCGAAGGTTTTATGTTTTGACTTCCCGGCCCTCACGTGGGAAGGGTAATTTCTGGACGATGCGGGTATTTTCGGGGCACTGACTCCCTTTCCTGCGTAGAGACGTGGCGAGAAAACTAGTATTTGGAAACTCCAAAAAAGCAGGTTGGATTAAAACTTCGTTTTGAAATTTCTTAATGTTTTATTCTTTAATTTATTAATCGGACGGTGAGAATGAGGTAAGTTGTTTGATACTCATCAACACAACTCAGAACTAATAGTCTTGCTTTGTGTGCTGTATTTGTATTGTTTGGGTCAGTGTTTCTTACTGTCTCTCACCTAACAGCGAGCATCAGTCAACGTTACTCAGAACCACTCAGGTTTGTAAACTGCCATAGAGACTGCTCTGGAAAATCGGCCCCGATCTGTCCTCGAGAACCTAGCTAATATATCGATCGCAACGCCGCCATTTCTCCCGCAGCGGCCACTTGAGGAACTGCATGCGACATCTATTTGGGATTTAATCGGCCATTTCGGCACCGAAACAGATACAGTGGAAGAGGTTACAGGGGTGCCAACCCCCATCTCCCAGCGGAGGCGCAGCGACTTACTACCGAAACTAAGATGCGCCAAGGTCGGCACGCGCTACCTGAAATCACCGCTCAGGCATGGTTGTATAGAAACAATCGTAATTGTGCCGCAAAACCTTGCAAACTAAAGATTTCAGAAAACATCATGCGCCCTCAATTTGTATTAAACTCCAATAAAAGTTACTACAAAAAGAGTTTTTTTGCCGTTGGTTTTTACTCAAAAACATGCGTCTGAAAGTTCAAGGTGACCACAGTAAAGACAAATGACAAAGAGTGGCGCTGTTGTCGTATTTAGCTCGGTCTTGGTGGACGCCAGCGGCCTAAGTTTCAACGGTGAGTTTCCGAACTGAGGGTTTTAGTAACGTTGGCATCAGTCAACGTGATAGCTATCAGGAGCATCACGCATCGTGAAGAATTTCACCTAATCTGTGAAACTATATACTTGCAGGCATTTCTTGATCCGTGAATCACGCACTAAAACGCCTGCTAGTGCGAAAGGTTACAACATTGATTTTCTTTCTTTACATGTACGAAGATTAATGCAAATGCTGACACCCATTTCCCAATGCCGGCTACCCGCATTAACTGTAACAAGTTGTCTATCGATAGTAAAGTTCGATGAAACTTCAGCATCATCGAAGGAAACACAGAAAAATAAACCAAACTTAGCACTTCCTCGAACGCGGAAACCTACCCTAATCTTCCTCGATGATTTGCAGAAAAAGAAAATGACGTTATCATGAGACCCGTGTTTGTGTTGTCCACACTTTTCTTCCTAAGTCGCGTGTGTTCAAGATGTTTAATGTTTACAGGCTCGCTGCATATTGTTTGTGTATTTAATAAAGTTTGTATATATCACATAACAGTTGGTAAACGTTACTGCACAACTTTATAAAACGTCCTCAAATCGAGCACATTTCCCGGCAGCCTGCCTGCAAAGAAAGCTGCAGTCTGTGAGCTGCTTAACTATCAACCTTGGCTCAGTCTAACTTATGACTCACTTCCCGTAAGGTTTGTTTATCCTCCTTAACGTGCCAGCCGTTTACCAGCTGTTTTCTCCCAAACAAGCGGACTGTATAGTTGGCTCCCCATTGCAAGATCAAAACAGATGGACAGCGTCTTTTCCCATAACCACGCGTCTCTAACGCTTACGCGCCGCGCATTTCCGCAGTCACCGGAACACCTGACAGGACGGCCTTCACGGACCAGACGATAACCATGCCAAACGCAACCAGCCTAACGGCGCGAAACTCTCGAGAAAGTCTGACCAACTTCCTCTCATCTGGGAACCTTGAGACGCCCCTCACAATTTAATAGCATCTTCGATCAACTCGCACCGGAATCGCTCTGAAACCAGCACAGTGCACAGCGCTCCTCGGTAGTGCAGCGCGAAGTCGGTGCAACATCGAGGACAAACTGCGCCGCGCCGGTGCACCGCGGCGAGCGCCACCTTGCGTCACTTCGCGTTTTGTTCGTTTTTTCTTGCGTAGGTCAGCGCACGGTGCCCGTCTGCTGTCAATTTCTCCTATTTTTTTACTCACGGATTTGACGATCCCACACAAATAAACATCGTGGACGTGATTGTCGATGGGGTCCCGAAGCGGGTGACAATTCCAGATGTTATATGTTGGCCATCATTGTTGGTTCAAGAGAGAGAAACACCAGCTCGCTGTCATCGAAACACCTCGCGCCGCTTTCCACGAAGTTCGTACCTTTCAGGCGCTCCTTGCCACCGCAGCAATCGCCGGTAATCGCGGCGATGGTAAGAAGCTCGTCGTCTCGCCTTCAGAAGAGCTGAGGAATTCATCTAGCGCCGCTGCGAGGCGTGTTCGTTTTTGCAAGATCGCCGTCTCGATAGTCTGCGCGTCTGCTACTCCCGCCATCTTCTCGATTCCCGCTCCTGGCCGCAATGCCTGATGGGACTGCACCCCGGCGCACCGTCGATTTTCTCGGTGCGCGTTGGGGCAACGAAAAGCCGCACCGGGAGGGTGCGCTTCGTTGATCGAGGACGTCCGGTGCGCACCGGTGCACTTGATCGAAGATGAAGGGGCGCACCTTGCTGCCCCGGTGCGCACCGGTGCGGATGATCGAGGATGCTATAAACGAAGGTTGCCTGCACCCTATCCACTGAGGCCATGGTGTGCAGCACACAAGCACGCATCTGCTAGGTTTTCAAGCAATCGCTTAGGTTGTTTTGGTTAACGTAAGCAAGCTGTTTAAAGGCCGTTTCTTCCTGATCCCGGAAGCGTGCATGAAAGAAGCACTTCATTGTGCGTGTCATATATTGAAAGAGAATTTACATGAATAAGGCTACAGAAAAAAAGACAAAAGAAAAGAAGGGGGCACCACGAATGTTTCAGGCCTTGGCGAAGCTATTTTGAATTTTTTAACAGTTTTGATAACATTTTTATGAACGTGTCTTACGAAAGAAATAAGGTTTCGCTTTCCGAAAGGAAACATAAAATATGCACAAAATAAAATATCTGACAGGCTGGCTGAAAACGCTGCAGAAGTTCTCTTTCCAAAACTCACTTACTTGCAAATCAAAAGAAAATGCCACAAAAGGAGAAAAAAGTTCTTTGGGGGGTTCAGTATATATGTAATAACTCTTGTGGGTTACACCAAAGCCCTGCACAATTTACCGCCCCGTCGAGTCAACGAAACCAGTGTACCTGCACAGACAGAACAAAAATTCGTTTTAGAAAGAAATTGTAATATAATACCATTTTATAGTACGTTCACGGAAGGACTCCGAAAAGTTCCGCTTCCGAATTGCTTTCACTAGCTCCCAAACAATCAAAACGATTTTTTTTATTCCCTTATGTAAGAAAATTGCGGTGGTGTGTGTAAACGCATTGTCATCAAACAATCGTCGGAATTCAGGAAGCTTACGCGGCCAAGCCAAGGTTTGCAGAGGACCGATTCCTACTACCCCAGGAAATACACTTCCTTTGAAAAGCGTGAGAAACGTGTGCGGTTCCTCTGGCGTAACCTTCACGTATTATGCGGCGATCAAGGCCGCGTCCTCACCCGATTTCTTCCGATGTCATACCGCCTTCAAACGCCGGTACAATATCCGGAACGTACGTTAACACCTAACCTACGAATCAAGGTATACACCCCTCAGTTGGAATCTTCTTTTTTTTTTTAATTGTCTGTCATTTCTAAGTTTCCGCAACAACAACAAAAATAAATATAAAAAAAGTATCGAATGAATCCGGTACGGAAGTATCCTTACTTCGCGTTGACTTCCTCAAGCAGCGCGTAAAAGAACTGAGTACCAGTGTAACCAACGCTTCAATCGGGCTTTGAGGGTTGCGAGAATCTAAAAATATATATATAATAATAAATAGAATCGGATCGGTAGCAAGGCAAGAAAGGCCAAGACCAAGGTCTTTTCCTTTATTCTCCGTTCTTCCTCATTCTGAACACTTCGACCTTCTTCACCTACTCTCGCTCTAACTTCCTCTTTCCGTTGGGATTCTAAAAAACGTTTATCTCCATTCCTCCGTTTCCCTCTCTTCCTCTTGATTTCAACTGCTACGAACGATAGAAATCATCGCAAACGAAACTCCCTTCCGCTTTGAAAAAGAACGCAAAAAGATATGGTTAAGTATGTAGAATCTCCCGGTGTTTACAAAACCGCGGTTCGAGGGCATACGGTCGTATTTTTCTAGCAACCGCACCGGGAAGCAGAGGGCGAAAGCGAACAAGAGAGGTTGCCCTTGAAACAAGAATTTTTCTCAGGCTCGGGGTTCGAACCTCCGACCGAGAACATGACCTTGCCATCGATTTGGGGGGGAGGGGGGGGGGGGATGCGGAAGTTCCTACGTAATACTCCTCCGTAACACGGAAGTGAAAAGGGAACTAACATCCGCACCTCACTTCAACGTCACTCCAAGAGGATCCGAATTCAGAAAATATACACGTCCCACCCGAACGCCTAAGAAACACGAATATAAAACAACAAAAACGTGCCGCGGTAAACGCGAAAACGGTTTCAAAGTCGCGCAGGTGGGTGGTTAGGTAACTTCCGCGAACCCGCGGTGCTCTATAGTAATAGTTTAAATACTTAAAAGCGGCAGAGTAAACTTCGAGTTAGAAAAAAATGAGAAGGTAAGGAAAGCGATCCCTTTATTGTTCCGCTCTGTGGGAACGTAGGGCAGGGTTCTGCATCTAGCAGTGAATATTGGATGGCGTCTTTTTTTTCTTTTGTTCCTTCCTTTTTTTTTCTTTTACTAAACATGAAAGGTGAGGATGGTAATAATGACGCGTACAATAAAATAAAAAAGACCCCCCGGACTGGGGCGGTTTCTTCCTGTACCTGTGTCATAACAAAGCCCATTCAAAAGGAGGCGTCCCTGGTGAGACGTGGGTTCTGGCTATATGTGTCATTCTTGTGGAGAACGTTCTGCTGGAGTGCGTTAGGAAATATGCTAGAGAGACCCGAAGAGCGAAGAAAGCAGCTAGGGAGAGTTTCTTGACGCACATATGCGAGCAGGTTTGAAGCTATAAAAGAATAAAATTAAAATATGCTGGCAAAATTATGTTTTCTTTGTAGTATGGTCGCCTGTCGTGTGTCGTCAATAGACTCTCGCTTACGTCACAAAGCGAGACCAGATGACGTTTAGTAACGCTGCAGTGTGTTTTTTGTAGTTTGCTGACAGGGCGGAGAACGTGGCATCAGTGCTCACGCATACTTGTGGCGAAAGCTCGCGCCGCAGAATCTGGCTTCGATCCCCGCTTCTTCTCGTTTCGACCTGGATAAACATAGTATCCCTGAGTCCCGTCGTGTATCGATATATGTTATGCAGGATAAAGACGCCAGGCCAGCAGTTGTACTGCAGGTGCTAGGCTACAGTGCGAACTGTCGCCGTGTACAATGGTAGATAAAACTCACGTTGTCTATACAATATACATCTAACGTCTCATTTGCTTTTTTCTTACTTTTTGTTTAGTCCTAACGAGGTTTCATTGAGTTCCTGGATGTCTCCACTCCATTCCTCGTTGTCACTATCAGAGTTGCTTCCCAAATAAGCTCATGCATAGTTTCGGTAACCTTGGAGTCCCACGCACTATCAATCAATTGTAGAAGCACCTTTGGATACTTCGCTACTCTTTTGTGCAGCAATTGGTACAGCGCGTCGATATCGCTCACATGACTCGGCTTTCCCTAATGTATCATTAAGAATCTATTGATCCAGACAGGTTCAGTGGTTCTCGCAATGACCTGTAGAAGCCTCAAAATAATGGCTACCCTAAAAATTCCCGAATGCTATATTTTTGTTTCTTTCTTTACCATGCAGCTTCTACAAAACTTCATGCCCTTTGGAACGTCAATAATTGATTACTACCAGCCGTATATATAACTCAAAAAAGCTCACCATCGCTAACATTTTCCAGTTTCTCCAACACGCAATACGTATGCACCAGGAGACGTGGAATAACTATACACGCATGTGCAAGGAAAACGTGATATTTCTAACCATTACCAAACAGTGTATACACTAGAAGAACGCCTAACTTGGCAGAAGCTTGGCAATCCTAGAGGCCTAATTTGAGCCTAATGCGGTTTTGCTCTATGGGGTTGGTTAGTGCCAGACTACTTTTCTTTGTCTATGGCTTTTCTCTGACTGGCGACATAATTGCCGAACCGTCAGACTTGAGCCAAAGATGTCACGTATGTACCAAAGTACCACAGTGAAACCTAAATCTGGCACTTGTTTAGCGATTTAGGCCCAAAGATTTCAGATGACAGCCAAGCAGGGTTGTAAAAGTTACTTCAAATATGTACCGAAGCTGCAGTAACAGTTGCTCATACGAAAAGGTACCTAGGTACGTACCTAGGTACAAGTACAGGTACAGTTACTTCAAAGGTACTTTATTTATTTTCCCCAAATTTCTCAGAATACATCAGAAGTAAAGCTTTTTATACTATGGATACACACAAAAACGAGTTCGATAAATGTGCTTTATTGGTGTCAATGCGAGAAATAAGAAAAACCGCATTCACATGAGCCGGTGCTGACGTCGACGGGCCCAGAAGACGTCGGCCGCATGAAGAAACGCATGAGTCGAGTGGAAATGCACCTGACCTTCGGGACGACGCGCGAAAAACTTCAAACTTCCTCGGTTTTTTTTTTTTTTTTTTGTTAGTTGGAAGAGAAGAAAAACTATATTTCTGAAACTTTTTCAGTTTTGATAACTGCAAAATTTGAGTTTGATTGAGTGGAAACTGTATTATAAACGCGATGTTACATTGCTTTACGACTCTAATTATAATTTATTTTCAATTATATTTTATATTTTATTTATGGCAGAAGATAGCAACCACCAGGACAAGATACAGGCAACAGAAACTGCGCACATCTTTCAAGTTATCTCCTCCCTTGTGCAGCTGTCAGGGAGCTTCAAACACGCAATGAAGTCGATTTCGGTTTGAGATGAAGGAAGCTGGTCGCTATTTTTCCTAAACAGAGTTCCGGAGTGATTTGGTAAATTGGTGTCGCTAGAACGGCATCGCTCATCCACCGTTCGCTCAAATGAACACCACCATTCGCTGAAGTGTCGTTCGATGAAACATCATGGGCGGGGCTTCGTTCTCTAAATCGTCGTTCGATCAAGTCACTGCCTCCCAGGTTGTACCTCAACTCAGCGTTAATCACGGCACATGGTAATGTGTTAATACTTCAGGATTTATAGTTTCTACCATTTTGACAAAGTGAATAGAAAAGTACCTGTAAAAAGTAACTTCACTTAGTTACAAGTTACCGGAAAATGTTTCCAAGATACATAAACGTTCTACCTTGTTGCGTTTCTTCTAACATTCTCTTGTTTGCCGATGACTGCGTGGTTTCGTGAGATAACTTGTGATGACGATATAAGTAACCTTCAGTCGGACCTTGATCCCATCTCTGAATGCTGGAAAGCATGGTATATGGACCTAAACGTTAGTAAATGCAAATATATGCGCAGTATCTAGAAAAGCAAATAGCTTTCCCACCTACTTTCTAAATCACTGTCCCCTTGACGCCGTCACTTCTACTTATGCCTTGGTATTCACATTACAGCCGATTTCACCTGGACCGCTCACATCTCGTATGTTCCTAACAACGCAAACAAAATGCTTGGGTACATCCGACGTAACTTCTCAAAAGTCCCTTCGTCCTTAAAACTTTTTTTTATATAAAACACTAATCCGTTCAAAACTTGAACATGCTTCATCTGTATGGGATCCCTACCTAGAAAACGTAATAGGTTCACTCGAAATGGTTCAAAATAATTCAGTTCGTTGTATCCCTACCTGTGTAACAGAACTGCCAGAACTGCTCAATGAAATCTAGCCTCAACCTACCAACTCTAACATCTCGCCGTAAATTATTTCGACTATGTCTATTTCACAAGCTCTTTCATCACCTATATCTGCGCCACGATTTTATTTTACCTCCCCCGTATATCTCACCTCCCACGTATATCTCATCCAGTTTGGATCTATGCTTTTAAGGTTGGAATTCCATCTGCAAAACTAACGCTTTTTTCAGTCCTTTTTCTCCACGCACGTCAGATGAGTGGAATCGCCTTCCGCACCTACGGCAGCCATCGAAGACCACAATCTTTTCAAGAACGCCTTAGCTATCATTGTATGATTAGGAACCTCTTATTTGTCTATACTAAAAACTGCACAATGTTGTTCTATCTTATGAAATGTAATCCATTCCCCTTATAATGCCTCAGGCTCTTGAGGGTAAATAAATAAATAAATAAAGATACCGAGAAATAAACGTTACCTAGGTTTGTACCTCAGGTAAAACAAATGTACCTGAATACCGATTTCCAGTTACTTGTACCTAGGTACTTTACAACCCTGCAGCCAAGCTACCCGCCGTGAAGCCCAACATTGGTATTCGTTTGGCGATTTAGGGCCAAGGTACCCAGACTCTTGCCAAAGAAGGTCAAGTTTGTTTCTGCCTTGGTTTCTTCGGACTTTTGAGGCCCCAATTTCCCGACAAAATCAAATTTTGGCCCACTAGGCCGTACTACCTGTCTTTCTTTTCTCCTCTCTTCTGAGATATAGAGCGTACATCTACTGTACTTCCAAGTTCGTGTTGGTTTTGTTTTGAGATTTCTTGGGAATAACCACCAACTGCTACGTGGTCATTGGCGGCTGGCGGCTGTGGTCTCAAGCAGATTCCAAGACATCGACGCTCTGCTCCTCGCCGTACTTATTCTAGAGCGACCTTGTGACGTCTTCGACAAAAGGCAAGCGGCGTTGCTCTTTTCGGTGGCGCCTCTGGTTCCATTAGCCTCGTCGATAAGATCCTCCTGGGAATGCGGAGGAGGATCCTCGAGACTTTGGCCAAACAAGGGCTCCTCAAAGGCGCGAGCCGGACTGGCCTGGAATCCATTAGAGCCGGTGCCCTTTATCTTTTTCACTCTCGAGTCGCGGCAGAGGAGTGCCACAGTCGGGACGATCTGTTTAAAAGGTGCGCAAACGCGCACCCCAACGCGAGGTACCGTGAACGGCTTTAGTTTCGCAGGTGTTCTTGATATGGGGTTTCAAGAAGACCAGGTAGTGTGGCGCACTCTGCATGGCGTTCGTCTAGCAGAGCACTCCGATGATCTTCGCGTCCGGTCGGCGCAAATTTGTCTGCACAGTGTTCTCTAACAAGCATTTCTTATTCTTACCCTGCTTCCACTTTGAAGAATGTTCAGGCTTCAACTTAGTGGCCTGGTGCCCGCGGCATCAGGCCACTGAGTTTGCACCCGTGGATTCCGCTTCTCGAAGGCTTTGATGCATCTGAGAATGCAAGCCCAAGCGTCGCTGTAGCATAGGCAAGACTTAGAGGTGTACTCCGGCGATTTTATAGGCCTTTACTCTTTCCGGTATGCTATTTTAGTATCGCGGAATTCGGAATAGTTATTAATCGGCAAGTGAAAATGATGCCGAAACCAACGTTGGAATATACCCGCGCTTTTCAGTGGCTTAACGTCAAGGGAAGGCAGGCTTGCAGGTCGAACAAGCAGTCTAAAAATGGACTATGCCGAGCATTTGTTTCGTGCTGCTGCAAGCGAGGGTGTTGGAACCAGCTTCCATAGCATTCATTTGACACCGTGAAACTGCTTGTCATCAGTTAGGAACAATGTCTACTGTCCTAAGAGTGAATCCCTGCCTTTCCCTGTCGTAATTTGTTCATTGTTTCCTCTAGAGACTTTCATTTTGAAAAACACAGTGAGGACAACAATTGTAAATTCAGTAACTTCGCGAAAAAAAGTATTTTGGCCCAATATTCGGGTTACTATTTCAGCGATGTTTGTTTGTGTGTTTAGAAAATTTCCAGGCCAATAGGGGACTATGAAGAAAACGCCGGAGTACCCCTTCAGCAGAGCAGGTTTATAGGCTTATTAAGACATTTCTACTCTAAAACCTTGGTTTCTTGAAAAAATTGCTCATCACGAGTTCAAATTTCTTCCTGTATGAGTGTTTTAATTCGAAATATTAACGTTTATACGGATCACCATCAAACTAAGTGTGTTCCAGTCTGCGTCCATCGTTTTGCGTCCAACGTGCTAAACGCAAAAAAAAAAAACTTTTTGTTGAAGGCTAGAAACGTGTGTAGAAATGCACCAAAGTTTGAAAAGGCTATATTGCATTATAAAAGAAAAATTAAAATCCGTCCATAAATAATAATATAAACAAAGCAATATCCCCTGTATGATGCATAGTGTTCTTGATGTACGCTGACGGATCGTATTCAGCGGTTCAGTAAGTACTGCCATAGATTTTAAGGTAGCTTGAGAGGTGAAGAAATCACGGAGAGGATGGAGGTCTTCTGCGTCCATTAGGCGAAGTGCTCAGGTGCAATCGACGCTTTGATAACAAAACGTCAACAGGTAGCTTCGGAATGTTGACACACGGAAGAAAGCCATCGCTGAAAGCCTGGCTATCACCTCCTAGTCTTACGGACCCAGGTGAAAGCCTGGCAATCACCTCCTAGTCTTACGGACCCGGGAGACCTATCAGTGTCAGAGTACCGTAGAGTGGCGTATGGCCAAGAACTAGTTTAAAGTGACAACATAAGGAAATACCATATGGTTAGAAAGTTGACTATGCAGATTTCGCGTGCTTTCTCGTGAAATTATCTTCTACTGCTGCTGTCACTTGCTTTGTGCAAGCCAAATTACAACGCCCAAGTCAGAGTGAAAAATAAAATTAGCTACCCCTTTGTTGGTGACAAATAAAGCCGTTCTTAATGTACATGTCCTTTATACAGATATACCTATCAATTATTTTGACCTGCATTATATACGCTTTGTGGAGCTGATTTGATAAAGCCGCGAAGACTCTATTGCCAAGTATCCATCTGCAGAAACATATTATGTGCTGTAGAGCCTAGAACCCATTGCATGGCAACTTGACAAAATTAACATTGCAAAGCACCGTCAAAGGCGAAATGTTGCTCTATACATTAGTTGCATTAGTTGCATGTTGCAACTAATGCAGGTGCTCAACAGTTAAGTGTACAAACTACTAGCAGCAGATACACATTGTTTAGCATTGCCAGTTTCAGCAAAATATCTGGGCTTTGTCGTCGACCGGCTGTCTCATACTTAACCATGGATTTTACAATAAACACTGACCTCAGCCAGGAAGACTATCAATACAAACATTTCGCTCTGTTTAAATACGTAATCTTCTAAACCGGGTGAAAGCAGTGGAGATTCATTTGAAAGCATAAATGATCAAGTCGTGAGTAACGTCATTTCGGCCAGCCTCAGGAATAACATAAAAACAAAACTTCACAATATAGCATAATAGTCACCATACTAGAGCATGCTTCTTAAGCGCGAGCCGTGCTTATAGCGATACGGTGAAGCATTATCAGTGACAGTGACGTGACATCGAGGTGTGCCCAGTGATAAACCATGTCTTCGAGTGGTCAGCAAGAGAGCAACGATCAATCTCTCCTCACAAGCAGGCGGCCAGAGAAATTCTTAAGACCTCGACACTTTATAGACTTCCCCACAAAGAACGTTCATGCTTTCGCCACGTAATATTACGAGCAGCACCATAAAAATGCACCTCTACTGCGCTCCATCCCTCAAAATTTGTTGCGCTCACGTTCCCACAAGAATTGCAAATGGCGGGTGGCCTTGACCAATCCCCTCCCGCCGCTTTCTTCTTTTTTGTTCCCCCGTCTGCAAGCGGCCTATCACGAGAAAGGTGTGAAAAAGTAATGGACCACTAAATGTTAACACGGTGCAAGCATCCTGTTTTCTGTGGGGTGTCGTAAGCGGCGAACAGCTGAACATTAATGCAGTCGAACGCGTCAATCATCTCAACTGACAGAACGCAAACAACCATAAGATATACTGCGTAGTCTCCGACAAAAACTAAAACGCTAGTAGCTTTAGGGTTTCTAATGATAAGAAAGAAGAAAGAGGGAGAGGGGAGAAAGCGGAAAGGAAAATCGTGTTCCATGAAGACAGTCGGACGAACGAAGCCGAAAGTTTGATCGATGCGAATCCATCTTGGGTCCATCCGTCCGTTCCGGAACCTACAGTCACGTTGCTCAGCCCCACCACCACCAAAAACAACAAAAAAACTGCGATGCGCGTGCACGAGTGCGCATTTAAAGTGTGCGGCACCCGCGACTAAAAACGCGCACCCTTCTTTGTTGCACGTGTGCGGACGTGGTTATGTGTATTTATGTGTAGCTGAGAATAATTCCGGGCATCCCGTATGATGGATGGGAGAGCAATAGGTGCAGGTCTTTCTTTTCTTTTCTTTTTTTTACCTCCCAGTCTCTGACATTTTCTCCTGGAGATTTGTGCTTAGTGCTGCGCTAGATAATCAGTATAGGTTTTCGCTTTCCTGAATTATCTTTGGCTTACTATATTTGTGACTTCCTCAGAGTGTGGCAGTGGCAGTGTGGCAGACCAAGATGACGTTACGGTAATTTTTTGCAGTGGTTTTGATTGGACCCATAGCGAATGCTCCGTCAAGCAAAAGTGTTGACCTACTGCTACGGACTACCTTGCTCGTGTTTGTTAAGGAAAAAACTGACAGACGGGTGTGATCCTTGGAGTACTAAACACGTATAACACTTTCCACAGAACAAACATAAGGTGGGAAAACTCTAACCTGCCTGCAAGCGTGTAACCTCTTGTACTCTTGTTTGCTCATCTAGACTTTTTGTTAGCTGAAATCAGTCATACAGTAGTACAGGTTGGGGCAGTACAGGTAAATAATGAGGTATCTAGCTCTAATAAAGAGTCAGTCGACTTTCTGTTTCGTAAAATGACCATTTTCTCGAGCGATATTGAATAATTTAAGATGTTTGCTAACGTACGGTCTGTCACTTGCCTTTTGAGGTTTTAAACTATCTTGCTCCTGTTTTGCTCGTACCTCGAATCTTTTATTAGTGTTTTGCTTTCGACCATGAAAAAACTTGATTATCAGCCTCACAAATGTTTTTTTTATCCCAGATAGATCACAGACCTACACATTTCAGACAATGTATTTCATAAAGCGCATCAAACAAAACCTGACTTGTAAATATTGCAGATCATACACCCAATAAGGCATAAACAAACTCAAACCTCTCAATTTTTGTGTTTTCAGCAACAACTTTCACAAACGTGTGACTCCAGCACCCGCCCACCCTCCTCTCCTTCTTCCAAGAAAAATGAGCTCTGGTGGAAGTTTTTTGTGATTATAGGCTAAAACCGACTATTTTGTCCTGAAACGTGCGAAAGGGGGCGTATATTACACACGCCGCTATTACAGCCATAAAGAAACCGAGGAGACACGTAGGAAATCGAACCCAGGTGCTTCGAAGATCGGATTGCATGTCGCATCCTTCCGCCCGCGAAAAGAAAAGGGAACACCCGTAAGCAAAGAAACACCGTAAGCGAAAGGGAAAAAGTAAAAGTATCGAGGAAAAACTCTCAGTCTCACGATTACCTGATTCAAGGAAAGAAGCGTCACCCGCCCGCGTTTTCACCCCACGCAATCCAAGTTCAATTCAATCGGACGCCTTCAGCTCATTCAACACACACCAACTCCCCCAGCCTACCTATAAGCTTCGACTTAGAAAAGGAAACAGCTTGAGGTAGACGTTACATCAATTCCTGAGGGTCTGAATACGCAAAATGGAACTGCCCCCCCCCCCTTCCCGCCCCCTCCACCCCTCTTTATCTCCCCCATAGAGCAGATTTTTTCACTTTTGACAGTACTGCAAAGCGCGACCCCCTACACGAAAACCGAAAACGACAGCCGTGTGCTGTCACCCCCAAAAATGTTCCCACTCTCCAGAAGTAACAAAAACCGTTGGAGGAACGCAGGCGGCCGGTCGCCCAGCTTTCCTAGTTGGCTCTCCGTCGGCGACATCGAGCAGCCACCGGTCCGAGGTACGGGGTCGGAACACGGGGTTGAAAGATCCTCACCTGTCCTCTGAAACCTCCCTCCCCCCCTCAGAGGTGGTCCCCTCCCGTCTCCCCCTCCGGCCACCAACCCCGCCACTATTGCCATCTGCGCCCCCTACCGTCCCGCGGACGAATTAAAAAAGTGTGGAAGCGGCCGGGGGAGCAAAGGACACAATTCGTGTGGCTCGCTGTGAACTGAAACTGCCCGGTTTTCCCACAGGGTAAAACAAGGCAATGGGGACAACAACGCGTTTGACCGGCGCCACGATGCTAAAAGCTGTCGACTGTTTTGTGTGGTGGTCGTGGTGCCTCCTCTAAATGTTTTACTCCTTCCACTGGCAACATGTTCTTTGTTGCTTCGATTATTAGGAAGATAGTATGTTCTTTGGCCCTCACCGGCGCCTGGCTGAATCTTACTGGAAACAAGGAAGAGAGGATGAGCAATGTGAGCACAGGGTGGGTTACATTCACGAACCACATTGACAGAAAAACGACGATCCTTCACATGCAGTACATACTATAAATACAAACTCCCAGACTGACATGCTATCTGTAAGCACATGCTAGAAAAATATGAGCACACTGTCATGTTACTAGATCGAAGAACTCAATCAGCTCCTTAATTTTAAATAAAGAATAAACAAGCCCGAACATTTTTTCAGTAAGCGAAATAGGTTTCCTGAAATATATAATGCAGCAAACCAATGATATGCATTATTTCATATACTGATCAATACACTGATTATAAAGGACCCGCTCACTCAACAGCGTTTGACTTCGTTACCTTGAGATACTACTACCAGCTACCGAAAATCCGTGCTTTGTATGCAGCATGTCAGAGAACTACCTTTTCCAAAACTTAGAACACCCTTTAGCGGAACCAAAATATATTCTGGAAACGACTGTATAAAAGTGGTTGTAGGCAGCTACTACGGAGTCGACGGAGGCAAGGTAAGTGAGATTGTGGCGGCAGACAAGCCACTAAGCAGCAATATCTTTCCCTTCAGTGCCACGTAATAGATGCTACAAAAAACAAAAGGAAAATACACGATGTTCCCACAATTCACTGTGTGCCTCGCACGTGGCCTTATGGGATTTTTGCCAATGGTTCATTTGTTGTCACACCTCATACGAAGAGCGGATGTAGCAGTAACCCACTATCTTATCTTCACATAAATCCTTGCAACGTGGTCAAATGTAGTCGAAACGCTACAGTGTGATGAGTCAGCTTTCAAGTATCCGCTTTCTCCCTTCGGATAGTCGAAGCTCTAACGCTTTAGTTTAAAGTTAGTCTTGACAGGCATTGCCTCTAATCATCAAACTTGTAGTAAAATGGATGAAATCGAATGAACTGTTCATTTGCGAAGCTTAAATGGAAGCCGTTTTTTACGCGTTATCTCTTTCCTTGACACACATTATTTTTATGCCTGGTTAAAGTCAAGCTTCAGAAAAAATTACACTATAGAAGAAGGCAACGACTGCAAAAATCTTCAATTGAAGTGTCAGAATTGTCATAAAACTCGAGAGAAAATCAGAAATCCCGCGAATGTTGCAGCTGGGGCTCGTGCGGGGTTTCCAATCCGGTCACGTGACAAGCGAGGACCCCGACCCGTGGTGATGGAGCAGATGATCTTGGCCCAGATCAGTTGGTCGGCTTTTCTATGGTGAGGGTCCCCCGATTCTCCTGCTCAGCGGGCACGGCAGAACTGCTTGCGCAATCATGACTCGCGAAATGTCCTTTCCAAATGGACACAATACTCTTCACTGCCCCAATGTAGTAATGCAGGCGGTATGGGATTGTACCTTATTAGAGAGTTTTAGTATTGCGTGTAGAAGCAAACGCAAGCGCTGTGCGTTTGCGTTAGAGTTGCGTGGACCACGCCGTGCAGGCGCGTCGTCACCGTGCTCCAATTGAAGCCGGCAATTTCGGGCTCCGCGCATGCGCAGTGTGGAACACGCAACACCAACGCGAACACAGTGCTTGCGTTCGCTCGTATACGCAATACTAAAACTCGCTACTGTTTCACCGGTTTCGCACGCCAACGGAACGTGCTGCAGTAGCAGACGTGCAAGCGGGTAGGCGTAATTTCGAACTGGAAAGGCTGAAATTGGCAAAACGACGGCGCGTAAAAATTAAAGAAGCTAAAAGTTCTGAGAAGATTAATAATTAAGAAAAATCGGTTTATTTTTATTTTTTATTTTTGGGCATTTGCCCGGGGAAACAAATGCCCAAAATGTTGTTGTCTTCTTTATTTATTTACACGTATACTTGCTGCGCAGTTAAGTATTATGCAGGGGCTACATGAGTGAAAACATAAAAAACACACACGCCTAAACTAGCAAAAAAAAATAGCATAGCTCAATATGTAAGTAATTTCTGTAATATATCGTAAAAACGATCAGCATCGGCAACATTAACTTCTGCCAGCAATGCGTTCCAAACACGGATAATTTGAACCAGTGTCGTAGCTAGGCCATCCAGGCACCCGGGGCCCCTATGTATTTCGTAGCACCCTCCCCCCCCCTCCCCCTTTCACTTCCCGAGATTGCAACCAACCAGTAAAGCAAGAAGGGGGGGGGGGTATAAAGGCTCTGGGTGCTGCAAGAGGTGGCTCCCCCCCCCCCCCTTTTTCCTCCCACCGGTTGATACGCCACTGGCGTGAACAGAAAACGAAAAAGAGCAGTCTGTATAATAACTATATTCTTCTACACTTCTTAGTTCTTAGAATCAACTTACTGCAAGCTGCAGTTGATCCGTTGCGGAAGGAAATAGGACTCATCATTTCCGGGCAAAACATTCGTGAAGGCAGCCATCCATCTCCGAGCGCGTGATTCGAGTTGCAATGTAGGGCGGACCGAAAAGGAAACGACTGTCAAAACCCGAACATCTCTAAGACAATAATGAGGAGGCTAACCTCGAAAGAAAAACAAAGCGAGAGAAACACACCATTAGTCGCGGTAATTGCCAGCGCCGAAAAAAAAACAACTGATTGATCACGGTCGTATATAGCGTACCATATTAGGGTAAGTTTGGCAGGAAACCGTTTCGAGTAAAAGCATAATTAATATTTAAACGTGACGAGTTATCTTTCCTGTTCGTTTGTAGTTCTAGAGTGGCGTGTTTTTTTTTTTTTTTTTTCTTTTGTATTTATAATTGCGGCCGTTGATTGCGTTCCTTATTCTGTCTGGTGTCTTCAATGGTCCTTTCAAAACGCTCAGGCAACAGTGCCATTTTTATCACTTTTTGCACAAAGCCTATCATGGCAACATCAGGCCAACGATGATCAGCACTGTCCAATACGTGTTCACTGTGTGCTTGCATAAACAATGGCGGACTCAGATAACTGGCGCAGCAGTCCCTAGATGGCGTGCACTTCTGAAAAGAATATACAACTACTCATTGTTGTCTTTTCCCCCATATTAGACTACACGGGCGAGTATATGTAGTATACTGGGAGACTGCTAATCGTGAGCGATTTGCTATGGCCTATTCTTTACTTACTATAGTACGCGAACAGCGTAAAATTCAGTGCCGCTGGCGCCGCAAAAAGGACATCGCCATAAAACAACGCGCGAGGAGAAAAAGTTCTTTCAAACCTCAAGTAACACTCTTTGCAGCACTGTACATTTCAGTGTTTCGCGGCACTCTCGCTATATTTGCCGACTAGCGGTACAAAGTAGCCAACGGCGTCTGCTACTGTTAACGAACTTCCGTGCGTTCACAAACACTAGATGTTTTTGTTTTCTCGTTCGCGTGTATCAGTCCGAGCTTATACTTTCCAGGATTCTACTCAGCTGGTAATGAATTTCGCACTACCACAGCGCTCTCAAACTCACCAAAGAGGTACCTGCAAGTCTCAGGTGTCACCCGAATACTTCCAGGTACCTCTAAATCATAGCAAGTGAAAAAGTCAAAAATCTTAGATCGTGCCTTTTCTTCTTGTTTTTTTTCTTTTACAGAATAGTACTTCTATGAAATGAAAAGCACCATCGCTTCCTGCTTGATCCCTCACTCTAACTTTACCCGCCTAAGCCGCTAAATCTACAAACCCTCTCTCCATCTCCAGATCAAGATGTACGCTTCTAATCCAATCACGAGTAACGGTCCCCCGACACCGTGCCCTAGTTCCACGTTTCGTGTCGGCAGCACGAAGCATCCAGTGTCCAAAGCCCTCCAAGAAACAGGCACCAGGTGCGCGCAACTCCAGGGAAGGACTCGAGCGCGTCTTGCCGCTCCCACGACACACGACAGACGAGTCATCCGGGCTGCGTGCCAGTTCTCATGGCACACTTTCGGGAGTAGCCGACGCACCCCTCCAAGAGAGAGCAGGCATCCAGGCGCCCCCTATCCATGTGGCCCTACCTTAAAGACCCCAACCCACACCCCCAAATCCCCATGTTCACCAAGTAACCTCACAAGACTGGCGAAAACGTCTTGTGTGTATACGCGGTGCTGAAAAAAAGACTAACCATCTCCAAGCATGCGCGGGTCGTCGACAACACAAGGTGGCGCGCGAACCGTCGATCTTGGCCCAAATAACTCGAAGTCTTGAATGACCCAGTAAACCGGGTCGGAAACGCGAACAATGAAGGTTTCTACTTATACACGCTTTCGTTTTGGGGTGAGATCCTCTGAAGAATGAAAGTCGTCGATTTCTTTTTTTTTTTCCTGCTGTGCTGTTATGGTTTTTTTGTCAGGCTTTGAAGGCATCATTGCGGTGTCAGACGGCTGTGGAAGAATGTGCGGAGATATATGGTAATGAGGAGTGTGCGTTGGTTTAGAGTGTCCCAGAGTGTAGGTGTGGATGCCATGTTTAAAGGTTGATTGTTGTTGGGTACTTCAAGACATGCGCTCTGGTGGATCTTCCTGGCGATCTGCACCTTAGAGGATTGTTGAGGCATAGAGGCATATGTTAGGTAGGACTATACTATGCTTTTATAGGAAAATACGAAACTACAACATAATGACCAGCCTGCCAAAATATAAAAATAAAGATGTTCGCAAGTGCAAAAAAAATGATACAAAATGGCCGGGAAAAGTGTTCCTTTATTCTCG
Source organism: Ixodes ricinus (assembly GCA_037355805.1). Classification (NCBI taxonomy): domain Eukaryota; kingdom Metazoa; phylum Arthropoda; class Arachnida; order Ixodida; family Ixodidae; genus Ixodes; species Ixodes ricinus. The sequence goes on along the minus strand of JAZHYW010064617.1, from coordinate 156,823 downwards.
GTGCCTCTTTCGTAAGTGTCCTTTCATTTAAATAAAATAAAGAAAAAACGAATGTACGGATTTCAAGGCGTTCAAGCTAAAACACACTAAAAGACGAGTTAAAAATAGGTCAAAAATCAGAATGCACCGAAATTATAAATTGGAATTCGCAAAAATAATGTTTTGTTAAAGCGTAGTGGCGATTTGAGTAAAGTAAATATAACGCTCCCATGTGGAACTTTTTCTCTCTCTTCTTCGTTTGAAAGAGTGGTCAGATATTTATGTAGTGTTACGCTCTTACATTATTTCTTTAGTCCTTCACATTCAGTTGGTGTTTGGCTACAGAACATCAATCAACCGAACGTCTCGTCATTTCATGAACTTGCCCCGGCTTCGTGCTCCGTCGTTCATTCGACTTCCGAATTTATCTATTTCAAATCGCCATAACCCCCTCTTTCTCTCCTCCCCGATCCAGGTCCCATCTTTCACATGGTACCGTAAATGCCATGTGCGACAGTATCACCACTGTGATTTAGTACCGTATGTCACCACTCACAGATGAACCTGCGAACAGAGTCAAACCGAAGCACCCCAGGGACAACAGCTTCCCTGTGCGGACGAACCTCCAATGCTCTCCTTAATTCCGCGAAAAGCCGACGGAGTCAATCACTCAATGAACCGCCTGTCACTTGCTCCGACACGAAACGCCGCTTCCGAGCCGAAAAACAGCGAGGAACTGGCGGTGCCCGTCACACAATGCACGACCATAAGCGCTTATTAACGAGGCAGTTTCTGGTTCCCACCAGAAGCATATGTTCCCACGCCGCACGCACGCACACGCACGCAAGCACGTGCACACTCAGAGCCGGACTGCCTGTTCCCCTCTGAAACGGCCACGCCAGTTGAGTTGACACGTGCCACAAATGCGCGCGGCGGAGAGATCCCGGTCACGTGGTACCCCCCCCCCCCCTCCCCGCGTCCATAATCCACCGCGCCTAAACCATTTACAGCGCCACCACTCGCTCACTCTGCAAGCTACAACGCCTCCCCTCCGGAAGCGAACACGTCGCCACGCCGGTGGCATTTTGTTCCCACGCTCGCGACGTTCATCACACGCAAACCCATCACGGCCCCATTACGAGGCAATGCGTCTGGCTGACAAACGGATAGCCCCTTTGTGCGAGCGCGGGCGCTCGCGCGTGCGAGAAATGGTCAAAGTGGAAAACAGCTCGAGAATTGAGTGAATGTATCTACCTATCTACCTTTATATATATATATATTTAAATAGGGTGTATACCACGTAATCTATTATTATAGATCACGTGGTATACGTCAACTCAACTCTCTCAAGTCACGCCGCAGCGATGGCACTATTGTCGGTGCTGCACATGCGCATATGCTTTATATCACGCGAATGTGGCTTCCTGCGCACGCGCGGATTGGTAAATCCTGCAAGAATGCTAATAGACTAAGAGAGGCACACATAAGGTGGTGTCAAATTGTTTCGAGTAAAGCTTGCGCACCAAATAGTGTAACGAAATGTTAGCTCCGAGTAGTAGCTTTGCACCCCATGGTAACCCACAAATTATCATATTTCATAAATACCTACGAGTTGTCTTACCGCATGCCGTAAGGCGTATGTCTTGGCATGGCACATGATGCATGACGCGACCACATGTCTTGAAGAAAGCATATCGCGTGATTGAATCGTCGCGAAAACGTGTGTACCGCGCTTAGATTCAACCTTAAAACTTTTTTCTCATCTCACAAACAATATAACATTCATAGTTCTTTTATCTTATGATGATCTTATTTCTCAACATTTTATTAATGTCGCGTTTTTGTTGAGGAAGGGAATAAAACCGTAGCTACAGCCCTACACCGAAACAGGTGTACCTACGCGAGATAAGCCCGAAAGGCAATATTAAAATCTCCGCTGCCCCTATTTAAATTTTTGACATAACTCAAACTGTACCAATATTTTGACCAGACAAATAAGTTTGGTATTCAGATAATATTTTGAAGCATAGTTTCTTTGGAAGTTGGAACCATACCTGAAAAAGCAAAGGGATAAGTACTTCTGCAACATAAAAATGATAAGGCAGATGCTTCAAGCTTTCATCTACAACTTCTTTATATCATACAGTTAGTTTGTTTTGGTAAAAAAGTCTTGCAAGGTTTTAAATGATAATCTTCAATATGGCTCAGTCCCGAAAGGCCCGCTCATGTACTACCAGCGCACTTTATTTTGCTTCATTTCACTTCATCTAAATTTCCGTACTTCGGCACGAGTGTCACAACGGTGTGAATCTAAATGTTGAAACCTCACATCAAGTAGATGTATCATAGTGTAAAGTTCTCAAAAGTGGAGAGTTTGAGTAGATTGTTCCGGTACCTCAGATAACAATACCCGACAACCATACGATGCATGTGGAAAGGCGTCGGCGGAATATCGGGTATCGTTATCGGAGTTATCGGTACGACTCGACTAAAACTCCCTAATACGACAGTCACAACGTTCTGTGTCGTACTCCTCAAACACCGAGAGAAGATGTATACTCTATGCCCGCCGAAAGAGTTTCTGAAATCCATGGAAGTCTCCATCGAAGTGGCGTCCTATCACAGATGGAATTTTTCTAAGCAAACGATTCCTCATAAACGATGACGCGAGCCTGGCAATGAAACATTTCGTGCAAAGCTACGAGGTTGAAAAAAGATAAATGTCACTCGATATAGCGGCGCTCTTCAGGGCGGTTGAGGGCGACCGGGCGCCACACGTCCAGCGCCATTGTTCAAATAGGGATCAGGGCCTCCCGGTTTTAGGGATACGCCATGCAGCTGCTTTAGGCCACAACCCCTTTTAATCCCCCTTTCCCCATGGCTCTCGCAGCGCAAGGGTTCGCTTTTGGTGAAGAGGGAAATAGGGAAGGGACGAGGGCACACGCGTGTAGTTTATGGATGGTGTTGTGCACAGGGAGGGGGATTGGCTTCCATCTGGCAAAGGAACCTACCCCTTAATATACTGTGTAAGGATTATTGTGTGTTGGGTCAGGTGGCAGTCCTCTAGTTCCCTAGGGAACATTTGTCATCCTCATCTTTCTTTCCCCCTGTATACATTTAACAAAAACAAAAATAATAATTGCAGTTCTATTGAAATTAGTTTACTCTTTATTTTACTTACTTCTGAATTCAAACATTCATTTATTTGTCATTCAAGTATTATTACTTTGGCACCACAGATGACAACTGTTCTCTTCATAGCTGCTTTCAAGGAGGTGACGACCGTGCACGATCTCGATTCTGACATCATATTGAGAGCAGCTAGCTCATTTGTGACAGTATAAACCTAAGCTAGCTAATCGTACAATTAAAAAAACGCTAAGGAATTGGAAAAAAATATGCATGCTTGAAATATTCTAATTCGCACTCAAGCTTTCTTGAGGCCAGTAAATTCTAGCGAAAACACACCTTTCAAGAAAATGGAATGGTAAAACTTAAACTTTCGAAAATTTCCTAGTTGTCCCGGATTCTCAGAAAATTAAGCAGGTAAACCATAATTATCGCAGAAATAAAATGGGTGGCCACCCTCGAGTTTCTTTTTATGTAAATGCATAGCTTGTGGACACCAAGTTACAAAATAAATTGTGAAGCTACTCAAACGAAAGCTGTCAAGTACCTTAGGACGATCAACTTGCGGGCGATAGGTATACATTTAAAAAGCTGTTTTTTAATAATTATGACGGTTAAAATTGTAATTATAGTTTTCTTTCTTTACGGAAATCAATTCCATAACGTAGCTCATTGCAATGTGGAAACAAACAATGCAGGAAATTTGAAGCCCAATTACGCCGGTTTCTTCTTACATGACTGCAACCCACTCCTCCTTGGGCCACAATGCAAGTTTGCACAGCATCCTGCAGATATATAAATATTAATAGTCCATTCTTTTTACTACACACCAACATATGTATAAGACGTCAAGTACAGATGGTAGCACTAACTGTTGAATGGTACATACTAGGGCTGGGCACTTAATCAATATAAACTACCAATTAATCGATTAATGCTTTAATCGCGATTAACCTTTTTAACCGGTTAATCGGTTAAATCTTGGCTAACAAAACAAAAATACCATTCAACGATTTCGCCACCCAGACGTGAACGAGGACATCTCTATGAAGGTAAACTTTAGGTGAAATTTTTACCTGCGGTAAACTTAGAGGCGAAAGTTGACGCCATGCGAGTGTTCGTTCAGTGCAGCCGAGACTATTGTGAACAATCAAGGGAGTTCGCTATTGTCGGAGAATATCAGCGAACCTCTTTGCTTCTGCGGCTGAAGCAATGATTTTTGAGTGTGGGTGCCTTTTGACTTTTCTCAACTACACTTCAAGGTTGCTTTAAAATCCGAAATTGTGCATTGTGCCGTTTATTACATATTCAGCAAAGGCAAACAATCTAATTTTTACTTGTTTGAACAATTTTGCACGAACATTAACAAAACCGATTAATCGATGAATTAATCGACTAAAGTACATACGCAAAAGGACTTCTGCACATACGCAGCGCTTAAAACAAGCACGCTGTGCGCAAACGTCTTGGTAAAAAGAAAATTACACAATAATGTTTGTTTGCTTAGAGACAGCTCAATAAGAGTGTCTGAAGTGTACGCTGTCAAGTGACAAGGTCTTTTAACATAGAAATTAAAAAAAAGAATAAAAGATAGCGAAAGGGCGATTTTATAAAAGGGAAGAGGTCTTCTGGGGAGGGGCGAAATACATTGCGTACGATGACGGCCGTGAACTGGAATTTACTTCCGTGATGCGCCTACCCAGGACGAGGGGAGAAAAAAGCAACAAACCTAAAGTAGAAAAAAGAGCCCCGTTCCAAGATGCCATATGGTCAGCCAGATCCCACTTATTACGAAATGTTCGGTTATAGCGTTCGAACAGGTGGTTTTTTTTAGGAGAGAGGGTGGGGGAAGGGAGTCGCCCCGGAACTTTACCGCCCTTTTTAGCTGGTGGGTCCAGCCGCGGAACTAAAGTTTTATCGTAGCAAAAAAATAAAAATAAAGCTAGGCTTTTTTTTTTTATTGTCGTCCATGGGGTGGAACTGCACCTTCTCTAAGAATAGGGCGCGGCAACTTATGGTTGTTCTGAGTATCGCCGACAGCTCGCCGATGCCCGACAACCCAGAAAGAGATAACATAGAATGATCAAAGTGGCGGAGCCGAAGTGAGTTTGAAGCGTTCTCTGTTCCGGGGCCGTGAGTGCGGTGTTGTTCTGCTCATCTGCTGTTATCTTGGTTGCAAACATACGTCGAAGAGGAGGCAGGTGAAACAGGCTGCATCCGATAAATGCCACATTGTGATCATACTTCAAGCACTCTGTAGTGCCATGGTTTACGCGCAAGCTGCATCAAAATAACTAAGGAATATTTTAAAATGAATCTAATGGCAGTCACAGAGTGACCGCCAACGCTTTGCTATGATACTTATCTTGACCCTAAGTCCCTCAGCGAGATGATCCGATACCTATGAGGGACTTCTGTAAGTTTCGTTCAACTTCAGTTCTAATCAGACATGTACGTAACGCGTTACAAGTAGTGAGTTACTTCAACCTAGTTACTATTTTCGGTAACAAGTAACGTATTTAGTTACTTTTCTAGAAAAGGAACGAGGAACGTACTTAGTTACTTTTAAGGCCAAATAACGAGTAACGATATGTCGTTACTTTTGAGGAGTAACGTGTACAACAACGCTTAAACGGCCTCGTTTCGATTCTAACCTGAGTGTGCGTCTATTGCGACAAAGGCAGATGGGCAACCCGAAAAATAACTGAACAGTGTGACAGTACAGCAACGTATATCGCTGAAAACGTCAGTCGGACAGTTCGACTGATGTGTTCAGCGATAAACGTTGCTGTACTGAACTCTACAGCTGGGAAGGTCCTTCACCCAGCGAACACAATAAGGTTCGTTGGTTGACTCTTCTAGACCCGGGTACGGACCGAATGTAAGCCCGAAGGTTGCGAACACGGGAAGGCACAGAACCCATTACCCGCTGTCCTCAATGAAGGCGCAGTTCCCGAAGATTCACCAGCTCTTCCTGAAGCACAACATTGCCGTTCCTTCGAGCGCGTCGGTATGAAAGGTCGCTGCCAATTTTTTAGGTGACAGTCATCAAATATCAATAAGTAGTAATTAAACTTTTGGACGAGTATAGCTTTTATTTCACGACTCTACTTTTTTTGCATTGAATTTTATTGGTTACATTCGCAAAATTGTCAATATCAGTTTTTCTTGACAAAAGATCGTCGTGTTCCCGTGGACTGTAATTTTCTCGGTATCATCGAACGGAAATAAATTAGAATTTTGATATTTTCTCAAAAAGTTTGTATTACATGAATGTCCCGGAAAGTAGGCCATGTATTTGTTTTTAAATTGTGACGATATCAATTTGATTTATGTTATGTGGAAAATGTTCGTTCTAAACACTTAAAAGATCACTGAAGATTTCATCTTTGGAAATGTCTGAGAGGACGGAATCATCGCATCTAAGTCTTTGTGTCGGAGCTCAATCAATTCGTTTTTGCGGCAAGTGCAACATCTATAAAAAAATATTAAAAAAACAACGGAAAACTCGTGAAATCATCTTTTTTCATTTTCAAATCTGATAGGCATACACAATAACAGATCGGCATCTCAGGAATAAAGACACTCGATAGCGACCAATCCAACCTTATACCCGTTCTTGTGGGTATTTCAATAATATCAGCATTCAAGCCACGAAAAGGGTTCCATACAGCTCAAGACTCGCAAATAAGAAAGATAAAAACAGAAATGGAATGCCGTCCCCAAGATTGTCTTAGCGGGAAACGATTGTTCGACGTCTCTGACCCGCCCCTGTGCCGAAGCAGTACTTGCGCGATCGGAAGTCGTTTCGGAGAAAATATCATCAATCACCTCGCGGTATACCGGCGTCTCGTAGACTTCTGCGGTCGTCGCCCGTTAGAGCCTAGGGGGCTTTTCTTGCATACCAGCATGACTTCATCCTCATGCATTTTCCCCGTAGTCGTCTTGATACTTCATCTTTAATTTTGTTTCATACTATGCGTAATTAGCTCAGAAGACTTGCAGGTGAACGTTGCTTGCTTGATCCCTTTAGCTTTTTTTGTCTGTTAAAAGTTAAAGCAGTTATTAAAAGTCACTGATATCTTAAGAAACGTATGGTGTGGTGAGGTACCAGCACCTTATTATTCCTCCAAAGTTAATGAGATTTCGGCAACACCAGATGAGGTCCCTGCCTTTAGTGTGTATACCCGCCGAGTCTATGTGTGGCTTGAACGTGAAATCATCAGAGCATGCTGATTGTCTTTCCTACTTGTTCGTGTCGAGACAAACAAATTCGGTGGTATGAAATATATGCTGCTGAAGGCACGAGCTCAGCAGTAAGGCCACCGCAATGACTGCTTATGTTACGCCAATCCAAGGCATGTATAACGACAGCACACAACCTCTCATCGTGCGCTCATATTTTCGAACATTCAGAACCAGGTGCATCCTCAATGCATCCACTCTCAAAGCATCAACAACTTGCGAACGAAAACAATAAAAAAGGCCCACGAAACATCTTCTCAATAATCTCCACAAGAAGAAAGGATAAGCACGTCTACAGCACAGCTCCCCCACTACTACTACAGCCATATCCGACCATATATGCCTTGCCCCCTACCTCATCCGGACCTAAAGGCGGGCGGGAGCAAGGGTCACAAGGTCGAGGTCACGTGATCTCTCCGACATCACCTGCCAGACCTGCCCTCAACCCCCACAACAAGCACACATACCTCCGAAGGGGGTGTGCCGAGGGCTCCAGCAAGCTGACCCTACGACTCGCACCCCGACTTAGAGACTCCCCTCCCCCTCTCCCCAACTACTACAAAAACGAAAAAAAAGCAAAGAAAGAAGTTATCATATAAATACTATAAGGCGCTAAACCGTACAATCAATACAGCCGAAGCGTTTGCCGATGACCAGCCCGTGTATACAAATACCCCTTAGTGAGAAAGCAAACCCTGGTCCTGGGACCATTGAACGGTAAGAAGCAAAATGAAAGAAAAGAAGGAAAGTGGTGGTGGGCATGAACTGGAAAGGTTCCCCTCGATTTTTCTCAATGAATGGTAAGGGTATATCTTGAACGAAAGCAAGGGAGGAGCGTCTCATTGATAGGAAGCACTGGCTGGATTTCCTGGACCTTTGAATTGACAATGAGGGAATATTCCGCTTGGATTGATCTTTAGAAAATTGCTTCTTGTGGTTGGGCTCGATAGAGGGGTGTTCTCGTGCAGGAATTTGCGTACGGGTGTCTGTTTCGGAGGACGTACAGTTGGGACTTGAATGGCATTGTTAGGGTCTGGAAAGGTTGTGATAATTCAGGGGTGCAATTTGTTCATCTGTTGGGACTGAGGGTAACGTCTGTGTAAACCGACGTGAGTTGATGCGGCTGTTGTGATTATGTCGGTTAGGAGATAAACTCAGATTACTATAACTTGAGGATAGAAATCAGTGTGAAGGAATCCATGCGCATGGCACTTCGTAAAGTGCTTGTTTACCAGTGGAAGTATTTATACTATGAAGGCGTGGATGAACGTGGTTTTACCATAATCAACTCTCTTAATGATTGCGTTCAGTAGGTGGACTTTGTGTCAGATGTTAGCTTCAAAATTCAACATTGCTCTTTTGCCTGGGTTGTCCCCGCTAATACTACCAAAATATACAAATCACCCATCCAATCATTTTGCAATTTCATACTTTTTGTCTTTCGTACTTTCGTGAAATGTATAACTCCGATAAAGTTCATTGTGTTTCAATAGACCACTTGCTATATTTCCCAAGCATCAAAGAGAATGAAGGGATTGGTATTCCACGCGCCACACGCGCACGCCTTTCCCGTATAGAAGATTCAAAGTAAATAACCAAAATAAAGCGTTGACGAACGCGCGTGCAAGATGCCATTTCTTTAGGCATTTGCTTTAGAACAGTTATTACTGCTGACGCCAGCACGTGTGGCGCGTGGAACACCAATCCCTGCATTATACTTGATGCTTGGGTAATATAGCAAATGGTCTATTACTAAAACTCATAACTAACTTTAAAAATACAATTTCTGTTTTCTATCAAAGCCGCTACTAATGTCACGATACGTCTTCTGAGGCCACGCGAGATAGTAACGTTCTGTATTATTACGAACGCTGTGCTTGCCAAAGGCTTCGTTAGAAACAAGTATTAGTTTCGTGTGGTAACTCACACACTCACATAATATTATTCATATCGCGTGTTTACGCGTGCAAAGAATAAAAATATCTCAGTCAAAAGAGGCAGTAAGAGTGTAATATATATATCATATATATATATATATATAAAAATATAATTTTTTCAAAACTTTACGTAAATGCTGTTTGTAGGCCCATAAGGTAAAACTATTTCTCGATACACTGTGCATAAACCCGTTACTGTAGAAAACCTCGTGTTTTTGCACCCTTAATCTTCCCAGCGAAGTTCGCGAAATCTGTACAATAGTTGAAATTCTCTATCTCTCTACAGCAACTCTCTACAGATAAAATGAAGAATTGCAAAGGGGTTAATGAAACCGCAATACCAGAGTGTTTCTAGGAATTCTTTACGGTTGATATATGGTGGAAACCCCCTAAAGATTCCAGTGGCTACGACCACTTCAAGGTTAATGACCGTCGCGAAATTCAGAATACCTCGGATCTCGCAGACAACTTTAATACGCGGCGACAAGAACGTCATCAATCTGCACCACTTCCGCGTTCTCCCCATCCTTGTCTGGTGTTTGGGACATCTTCACTCTTAGAGAAGGACCGGTTTTCCAAGAAGGAGCGGAGGCTTCTGGATGGTTAGGCGACAAACACGACACGGAAATAGTTAGACGGGTTGCACAAACATGCAGATGTAAAAAAAAAAAAGAACGCAAATTACGTCTTGCAGGTCTCCTGCTGCGTGCACCTGCGTCGTCTTTTACCCCTTGGGGAAATAAGAACGAAATATTTTGCAACCGAATGAGGGGCTCGTCAAGCTTCTGCGCCAGGAAAGACCAGTTCTTCCTGGTAGGACTAGAAGACTGGGCACGGCGGTTAGCTCTCGAAGCCTGCGCAGTTTCTTCTTGGCTGACTTCGGCCCTCCTAGGAATCGCTAAGCGTATGCAAAACGCGTGCTGTGCGGGCAGGACCGATCGAACTGCGTGCACGGGCTTCATTTGCATATGCACCCGGCAATTTGGTAACCAGCGTCGCAAACCAGCCGGTTTAGTTTGCCGGAGGCCCGAGACAGGATTAGACGTGGTTGGCTCGGTTAATACGTTCGACGGCTTGGGGGTGCCTTTCAGCGTCCATCTTGACCGTGTGTGCGGGATTGAGACAGGCCACCAGACCTTGAAGATTAGAAAAGAAACTAATCGCTGAGGCGCATTTCTATCCGTTGGCTCGAAGATGGATGCCGTGTCATGTACTACATTTAGACTTGGTCCCCGAACAAATTGCTGCTGTTTCAGGACCTCCTCGAGGGGACAGTAACTCTTCCAAGTGCTGAACGAACTTACCGAGATACATTTTTAGGTGATGTCACGCAAGCACTACTATAACGCGGTTCTTTGTATTTTCAAGCCCAAAACCGGGATCACCACTTTTTTTTTTTTTTTGACTGAGCCTATATACCCTTAATCCTTGATGGCTATTTTTAAATCTTCACTTTATCGCTTTAACTTCCTACGTTTTACTCCTTCCCGTACATGTAATCGATTCCTTTTTGAGTAGTCTGTAATAATTTGATAACCTTTTTTAGGTAGTAATCATAAGGGTAGTTTGATTAATTTTGAAAGAAATAAAATTACTTGTAATCGTTTCTAAATTTCCTTTCCCTTCATAATGGCTCCCCTTAATTTTCCACAGCCTTCCTACGACGGAATCCTAGAACCAAGTTTACGACAGGGGGATGGTCTACATAGAGTCGTGGATATACAAGAGCTTATAATCCGGTGATTTTGATTCAAGAATGCACAGTACGAAAAACTTTTGATTCAAGAATGCACGTACGAAAGACGGATATGCCGTTTTGGAACATCTAAAGTAATTGGAAAAGTAAGGCTTACTTTTTCCAGTAGCGGTCTGTAATTTTTCCTCTCAAGTAATCAAGTAATGTAATTTAATACTTTTTAATTAGTATTATTTGTAACTGTAATCGATTACTTTTTTTTTTAATTTGTACAGGGCTGCCTCTTCCTCAGGCAGGCAAGCAACTCGCAGTGGCGGCACATATCTCTCCGGCCATTCCTAAAACCTCCTTAATCAAAAACTTAAAAAAAAGTTATTTTTTGTTTTTTGGAATATAGTTGCTCGTTTCACTACTGCAAGCCGGAGAGCCAGGAACCTTACTTTGTTTCACGTCATGCGACAATCACATCATAATTTGTGAGGGGAAGAAAAATGGGACAGCCGAACATGTGACTATATCAAGAAGGACGACCGAGTCGTCCTGCCTTCTAGCCTGAGAGACGCGGTTGTGCACGAACGAAAGCCAGCTTGTTGTCTGTGGTAGCTCAAGGACCCCGAGGGCGCGAATGTGACCGGATTGAGCCAGATGGATTCGATCTGGCGACTAAGCGCGCACGTGGCAAGCACGTGGGACGGCTCTCAGTCGCCCCCGATGCCTGGCAAATGTCGCTTCGCTGTCCCTCGCGGCTCGATCCCACTGGACGTGGGCGCATGTACGGACGCCACCGACTGTTTTCGAGCGTGCGAGCTTTCCTCAAAGGCGGCTCCAGTCATGCAGCTTCGGAAACGAACCAGAGCCTGACTCCAGAAATAAGACGAGGATGTCTGTGCGCCTATTTTTTTTGCCTCGCACCACTCGGAGAGTTAGCCAATGTCTGCCGACTGCGCAGGGAGGCTAGGCGAATAACGAGGACACCAAAATATTTTCACCAAATAAAAATAAATTAAGCCTGCGACGTCATCATACAATCGAAATCCGTTCTTTCCTAAGGAAAAAGTAGGATTATATATTGTTTTTGAAGAAAACAATGTTTCAAGGTTACCGCTCTTTTTTAAAGAGGGAAACGAGAGAACACAACAGCAACATCTAGGGGGACACCAAGATATTAAAAGGGACCAAGGAAACTTAGACCGACGAAAAAGGTCACGTGGTCTTCGTATTTATTTCTACTTCGTTAGCGATCGGCTGCTCATGTGAACTGCATCGCGCTCTGTTCATATGAATGGATCTTCGCGGGCCTTTGTTGCACCGTCAATGTCAATATGACGATTAGTTCTAGTTAGAAACAGTTAGTTTTCAAATCAAATACATGTTTTATTTTTTATAACACAAAACTATTTCTAATGACTGCTCGATTCAGAAAGCGTGTACAAGACGAGCCACGTCCTACATTTCTCAAGGTGTCACTATCAAAAAAAAAAAGAAAAAGGTTGAACAGAACGTTTTTCCGAAAAATGGAACTTTGCTGATCAAGGGGGCACCACAGATCTCTGCTTCCTCATTGGCCAAACTGATTGCAAGAAGGCCGCTGATTGGTGCGTGCTCCGAATGCATCGCAGGAAGCGTACGCGTAAGAGCCTTTAGTGACACGGGATCTTTGGTCACGTGATGTCTCGCAAAACCAGCGTACGTGATCAGCACTCGCTGACTATGACGAAGCTTGCTCCATGGCTGTTTTTTCTCTTTTTTTTTTTTTCTGAGATGGGCTTTTCGATATTCTCCCCTGTCGCGTCCTTAACACCTGCCTAAATTCTTTTACGAATGCCTATATACGCAATTACAAAACTTACTTCTGGGCGTGTGCCACGTAACAGCGATCATATTAACACCGTCGCAATCATTTGAGCGCCGTTTCGCGGTGCCGCCTTATCCTTGATGCTATCCTGCAGATGGTGGTGTCACTTTCTTTTTCGTCTTTCTTTTCTTTGACCTAACAGAAATAAATGCCTCGTTTATTGCGCCGACGCTCTTAGTCTAGGTGTTAGGTGTCCTTTCCATTTATCATGCTTTAGTCGGACGACTTGAACATTTGAAAGATAAATATCTAGGCGCGGTTCAGAATCTATCTTGTGCGTCCAATGCTCTTAGAAAGATAAAACCCTTATTCAACGCCGACTTGCAAGTAACTAATTAGTTCCTCGCTTTACGAGAAACACCATCTCGTGACCGAGATAAAAAAATAAAAAAGCAGGTGTCAATATAATTTCAGGTGCAGACGTCGTTAACTCGCGTTGATGGAAAGTGGTCGCCAACAGACACTTCGCAGGTGTTTTGGTCAAACTTCCAAGGCACAGACGAAGGAGTAGAAGAAAAACTAATTTTTCCTCTGTTGCCTGTCGACATATAATCCGTTTCACACTACACTCTGTCTCATCCTCCGATGGACTAAATCCCAATTCCACTGGCCGCCGGGTCCAATCACGAGCCTGTTAGAAACCACGTGGCATATTTGCTCCGTCGTAAGTATCTGGGCGCCAAGACGCGTGATGCGGAAGCGAATTTTTCGTCTGCTTATCGAACCCTCGCGGCTGCTCCGTCTGCTTGCTACGACTGAAGACTACCGAAGGGTTTAAATACCGTCTGGAAGCGATGCTGCGAAGAGAATCCGCGCTCAGAACCAGTGGCCATAAAGAAATGAAGATGAGTCGTATCGAGACCTCCGAGTGTTCGACACGGAAGCGTATGTACGGACCACATGCGGCAGCGAGATACGGGTCCGGGTACGTACACAAAGACTGGATTGGATTGTTATGGCTAAGGCTGGATGGACGGTTGGATGTTAATGGCTATACCCTTTGTAACGGGTGGTAGCTTACGCCGTCTAGCCTAAGTCTAAAAAGACAAACATACGATACCTGAGCATAGTTGTAAACCCGAGACTGGGGATACGGACAAAGGACAAACACAGAACGACAGGGACGAAGTCTCCCTTCTAAGTCAATCTTCGCCCCCCTAACTATCACCAGGCAGTGCGGGATATCACCAGGATGACCTTTGGGCGATCGGGCAAAAATACTAAGACCATCACCCCCCTCCTCTTCCCCCCAGCGAGGGAGTCGCCAATTTTCCTCTGGTCAAACCTTTATGTCAGTGTTGCCTGCTCACCCTCCAACTTCTCCAAACAGTTGTCACGTTTAGCAAATATGACGCCAGTAGTTAGTAAACTAGATACCACGTACTTTTACTTAACCAGTATACAATAGCGCGCTATCACAACGGAGAACCAAATGCATAAGAAGATTAGTGCTCTTCGTACTCCGAGTATGGAAATTTCTCTCGCGCACTCTTTTGCAATGCGGATGCAAGCTTTTCTGAGGTAGTGAGCCGCCCGCCAGCCTTCGGGCCCTATAGTCCATCGTAGGGTGAGACGGAGCTTTAGCACAGCTGACGCTATATACTCTCCGATCGAGCCCAGTTACTCTAATGGAGTCATTCAAGCAGCGCCAAAAATGCGTCGTCACGGCTGTCTCCGCATTTGTGAGTTTATACTATCACCAGCTGAAGCCAACCCCGCACTGTGAATGCACCGTGACCCCACGTACTTTTTTTTCTGCGCGTGACTGGTGTACCGCGGTGATATCAAACGTACAAAGACGACAAACTTGCGTGACGTTTCACTATTGACGCTGCCTGATTGGCTCAATCGAATTCGAGTGTCGGTGGGTGTCGGACTTTAATGCGGAGCGCAAGTTCGTCTGCTGTTTTGCAGGGGATGCGCTGACATCAGAACGCCGAGCTCTGATTGGCTTTGATTGAAGGATAGTGGGTAGACCTCAAGGCAGCTTGCTTTGAGGTCTACCCACTATCCTTCAATCAGAGCCAATCAGAGCTCGGCGTCTTCCTGACGTCACCACAACCCCTTACGCAAGAAGCAGACGATTTGCTCTCCGCATAGCATTAGCCAACGTCACTAGAACCCTCAGTTGGGAAACTCGCCGTTGAAAGCTGGGCCATCAGCGTCCACCGGAGACCGAGCTAAATGCGACAACAGCGCGCACTCTTTATCATTTGTCTGTACTGTGGTCACCTGAGCTTCTGAAAGCATGTTTTTGCGTAAAAACAAACGGAAAAGACTCTTTTTGTATGAAATTTATTAGAGTTTAGTACAAAATGAGGTTCGCGTGATGTTTTCTAAAATCTTTAGTTTGCAAAGTTTTTCGGCACAATTAATATTGTTTTTATACAACCATGCCTCATCGGTGATTTCAGGTAGCGCGTCCCGATATAGGCGCGTCTTAACTTCGGTAGTAGCTCGCGGCGCGTCCGCTTGGGAGACGGGGTTGGCAACCCTGAAACCCCCTCCACCGTATCTGTTTCGGCACCAAAATGTCCGATTAAAGCCAAAATAAAAGTCATGTGCAGTTCCTCGAGTGGCCGCTGCCGCGAAATGGCGGCGTTGTGATGGCCATTAGCTCGGTCCTCGAGTACGGATCGTGCCACTTTTTCAAAGCGGTCTCTATGGCGGTTTCCCAACTGAGTGGTTCTAGTAACGTTGGCATTAGCACATGAACGTTGACCTTGTTCTGTATAGACATCAAATAGTCGGCGTTATTCCACGACTATACGGCGAATGCAATATGCATGTGAAAAGGCAGTGAAGAATTGTTGATTGGCTAATGTGATGAGCACGAAAAAAATACCGTGTTCACACATCCTATGCAGACAACAGGACGATCTGAAACTCGGAAACTGAAAAAGGTTGAAAGAGTTTTATTTTTTTGCCGAGATTGGCGGAAGAGAAGACCAAAATTGGTAAATGATGCAGCTATAGACGATTTTTCAGCAGCTGTGCACGGGCGCTTCCATACCTGACCTTCCGTTATTAATTATTTTCATTTCGTTCGCTTCACGTCATAACTGGGGCCGCGCGACGGGTTATCGACCTTTCAGACACCGCAGTGGTGTTCTCCCCAACGCAGGTTTTGCGTTACTTCCTTATAACTAACATCAGTGGCTGGGCATATCGGTAAGACAACAGGAGGTCAATTATGGCGTCCCAAATCTGGCGCGCGGGAAAAAGGTTTCTATATTTGAGCTGCTCAGATACGCCTTCGTTCAAGACGTCTTCGACCAGCCAAATGTATATGATGCAATCAACAAAGCCACTTCATAATTAAAATGGCAATTCGGGCCAGTTGGTTCATGATCACCTAAAAAAGCGTCCACTTTCTTGTCTTTGTGTATTTTCTGGCGCCATCTTAGACACCCCATAACAACACCGCCTTTAAACCGTTATGGCGTCATAACGGCGGCACCTACTGCATCCATAGTGCGGCAGAGGAGCGAGGTGTCAGCGTGCTCTTACAGAGCCTTAAATTATGTCTTACCGCGTCCCGCCTCAAGTCACGCTGCAAAACACACGGACGCACGCACATATACACACGAACGCGCACATACCACTTTCTTCTCTCCGTATACGAGTTTCTCAGAAACAAGCTATTAGGCCCACAAAAGGACGCCCGCGGGAGCAAGTGCCGCGACAAACAGACGCCAAGCAAATAGCGGTTTCGCCCCCAAACCTCTCTTTGGGGTTATTTTCGTTGTTTTCTGCGCTGTTCTAAAATCGTAGTTTTTTTGTTTTGACAATGTTTTTAAGCGCTGGTGGTTGTAAAACCGTGAGGCACCTGAGCAACGGAGTGGCGTTTATGCCTCCCCCCCCCTCTCTCTCCCGCCCCCCGTCTAGATGGCGCCAGTGGATAAACATAAAAAATCAAGGAAATGCCGGAAGCGCTTCGGAAACCACCCAATGAGTTTTTGCCGGGTACTAAGAAAAGGTAAGCGCGAAGTGCCTTTCTTTGTGTGTGTGTGTTTTGTGTCGTAGGATGCGCGGCGAGAGAGGGCGTTAATGTGGAAGGGGGAGGGGGAGTCGAAGTCGTTTAGGTATCAGTCTGTGTGGCCCCAAAAAACATTTGTAACGCAAAAACCTTTTTTTTTTCTGATTGCAATTAATTAACGGAGCTCGTCACCTGCGCCGCGCATTCTTCTTGTTCAGAGACACCGTTTCGAATAACGCGTTCTCCGCTTATTGTTACTTCGGTTACAAAGCGCACCGAGTCCCTATCATCATTCTTCGTAGTCGATGGAATCGCGGCACTATCCGATAAGTGCGCCGAAGTACGAATGACGACCGGTGTGTTTACACCGTCGAAAAAGTAGTCCTCGATTTCCGCCCGATGACGTCATACACAGCGTCACGCTGCCGCCGGCCGCGACCCCTGGCGGTGTCACAGCACAGCAGCAGCAGCGGTGGTCGATGTGGCAGGCGCCTCTTCTGGCTGCACGTCGCTCACCATCCAGCTCGACGGTCCACGGAAGTTCCGGACGCTAGGAGTTGAGGGACGCTGTGACGGCAGCCATGCACACTCAAAGTTCTGCTCCTGCTATTTCCCCAGCATTTCAACGGCCGACCGCCAGGATCGCGACCTCCGACAACGCTGCGGTACGGCTTTTATGACGTCATTTGTTGCATCTTCGGGATCCCTTCGGGATCGGAGACGCGTTCCAGGCACACCGTTGTGCAACCGTCGGTTGTGGTTTTGGCCGGTTCACAACTCTCAAAAACGAAAACGACGGACGAAAAAAAAAATTTTCGTTGGCACCTTTTTACAATTTTTTGAGAGTTTGCTGCGGTTGAGTAACGCGATAAGAAATTCGTAACTCACACCCTTTCTGGACCCCTGAATACACGGCGTTTGTTTAGTTTCCTTTGTGCAGTTCGGATAAATTCACCAGGAAATGCACAGACCATAACGCAGGGATACACCCGTGCTCTTAATCCCAACACGAGAACGACTACAAAAAGGCAATGAAAGCTACAGAAGGGTTTCACGTGACATCATTCCGCTAGTTTGTTGTGATATGTCCGGCGATGAACCCTAAGAAAGGATTCGGTGCACTACGTATTTGGGATGGTGCCAGATGAATCTTTCAAACGCTCGTCTTTGGTGGACACAATGACGTCAATGAAAACGCCCTATATGGCCCAATTGGGCCCTTTAGCATTCACCTTTTTGGCAAGTTATGCTGAATCAGAACAAACCGCCATCCCTACTTTTCAATTATTTTTTGACAGCACGGTTCAGATGACAGTTGGCTAATACGGTCTCTTGACTGTACGTTTGCGGTATACCTCACCGGCCCAGTTACGACATGACAGTAGCGTTATTATACGGTAACACCTTTTCTGAACTGTTTCACTATTACATGTAACACGTTATTAGTAGTATCTTTCCTATATCTCCGATAACTATACTCGATACTCCGCCGACGCCTTTACGCGTGTATAGTATCGTTAACGGGATCGTTATCGGAATTATCGGAACGATCTACTAAAACATTTTATGGGGAGGTTTGTAGATCGTTTCGGTACCTCCAATACCGATATCATGCACGGTTAGCGGGTATCGTTACTGGAATTATCGGAGCGATCTACTGAAACTCCGGGAAGGGAGTTTTACTAGATTGTTCCAATAACTCCGAAAACGTTACCTGACACTAGAGTTTTCGTACATCGTTCCGATACCTCCGATATTTCCAGATAACACTACCCGATAACGATACCATGCATGCGCGAAGGCGGCGGCAGAGTATCAGGTTATTGTTATCGGAGTGATCGGAACAATCGACGAAAATTATATGTCTACAATTAAGTTTTAGTAAATCGTTCTGGGACTCCAATAACGATACCCAACACCTTTGCGGTGTCGGGTGTCGTTATCACAGTTGTCAGAGAACGATCGGCTAAAACTCCGTGTTAGAATGTTTTATTAAACCGTTCCTATAACTTAGATAACGTTACCTGAAGAAGGTTCCGACGATTCCGATAACCATACACGCCATATAGACGCCTTTGCGGCAAGCATCGTGTGAATATCAAGTATCGCTGTTTGAATATGTTAGAGAACGCTTTACTAAAACTCGCTATGATTAAACGACGCTATCGCACAAGCCGAGAAAACAAAACGTTGACAATAGCACCAAGACGTATCCAATGCGAGCGCTTTCTGTACTGGTATATCCGCAGCCGGGATTCCCCGCAGATAGCAGACGCTTTCGCGGAACCTCCCACAACCACCTGTATACCTTCCGGTTCTTGCCGGGTCCACGTATGCCTGCTGTTGCTGGTTTCCGGGCATGACGCCATCGGGGGTTCCGGGATGAACTTCGTCTAAGGGCGCCATTGCTCTTTCCTTACCCAGAAAAAGAACTTGGGAATGTCGACTAGAGGTTTCTTTTGAAAACGCCGTGCTTTGCTCCTCTCGAGTCTCAAGACCCATTTGTCTGGGCTCTCCGTATCTCTGTAGGCGAAGAGAAGGGGAAACCCGCTTTTGTTTCAGCTGCTCTCGGGGTAACGGTTTTCCCGGAGACTGATGTACAAAATCAAAATGAGACAAGAAACTCTCTCCTGCTTACACTTGCCCACAGCTAGAGGTATTGCCCTGGTTTTACATAAAGAAGGTAATGAAAAACGATTTCCGGACCTTATGGGTAATTGATTTAATGTAATGACTGTAGACAGTTGGCGAACTATACAACAGGGATGGGAAAAAAATACTTACAAAGATGTATGTAAATACTAAATACTTCGACAACAATGTGTTTAATTAGAAATTCAGTTACGCTTTTTATTTAAGTACAATATACTAATACAACAAACGTATTTGATCATCTTCAAATACTTTCTTCAAATACATTTTGTTCTAGTACACTGACATCTTAGACTTAAATACCTATAACCCAGGTAAAAAAGGCCGTGCCAAAATAAAATAGTGGAGTTTATTATATATACTACAAATCAAGTGAATAGAAAGAATCTTGCAGGTCTAAAGAAACATTTGTTATAACTTCATAGGCAGATATAACACAAGGAAAAAGAGTGTATTCAGTGAAAGATTAACTTAAAAGGCCGATTTTATGCATCAAATCATTTTCAAACATCATGGGGTTAATTCGACGTGTTTAGAAAATGTGATCACCCACCCAAGAACGCAATAATTATTTTCGTCTCAATAATTCCTTGTAATAATTACTCTTCCCTTTTTCTGAAATGTTTATTCTGAGCAAAGCGCAGCAAGTTTCAAGCTCTTTGCATATGACTCTCTTAACGTAGAGTGCCCACTATCATATTTGATTGCAAAGATCGAGCAGTGCCCGAAATTTTATTTGGGGCTGTATTTTAAGTCCATGGGTTTGAAATACTCAATTTTAAGTAGTTATTACAGTTGACAAATACATTCCCCAATATTTATTATAAATACAAAATGCGAAATATTCAAAGTATTTTAAATACGTATTTCAAATACTTGTGTTTGCGAAGCTGCTCATCCTTGCTATGATACTCGGAGAACTCAAACATCCTAATTCGTTCATGTTTTATTCATAAATTGCCAAGACAAACCTATGCCACTTTCTTGATGTCAGATCATAAAGAAACAAGTCATAAGATACCTGAATTTCTCTGATGGTTATTACAAAGATTCCCTCAGCATTGCGAATGCCGGTCATGGTCCCGTAAAAAAAACAAATTGTGGAGTGGAAAAAACTGTTTGTTTTATTTTTTTTTAATATAAGTGTACATAAAATGTTAAAAAGTTCAGAGATCAAGGCGCTTTATTCAAACTACCGACGAGGAGTACATTTGTTTGTGGGACCGTCACAAAAAGCAATGATGTTTCTGGTTAGGCAGCTTAGGCTACACCACCCCCAATCGCCCTAGCCATGTTCATGATGATTGCATGTCCGAAATTGCAGCTGCACTAATCTAGAGTTCAAACAGAGTTCAACATTTTGGTGACGTCAGCTATCTTTTTTCCTTTTGTCACCATCATCATCATCATCACCTTCGTACACCAGGTCACCGTCCCTCCAAGGCCCCCTAAATCTCATATAAGGCCGTGAAAACCGCGATATCCACAAGGACGGGGATATATATGTTTAATAACATGCATACACCCTGTCATTAGAAGGCCTTTTCGATCGCGAGCTTCTAAGTTCTCTCCGATCTCAGTACCAGAATAGCTTCAGCTCGCTTTTTACATGTATTCAAGTTGAGCTCAGGGGTACATAAGCCGCGAGCCTAAAATTGGTTCCTAAATGAAGACTACGGAGGACAAGTAACTCCTTGGTTTGAGGAAAAAAAAAACGATTGCGAATGCGAGCAGGCTTTTCGTCGTCTTGGGCGAGGGGAGCGAGTTGTTGAGACAACGAGCACGCAATCTGCGGGTGTCGCCGCCGAGCTAACACCTGCTCTTCGCCGCGACGACTGGGACCGTGGGAAAGCGACGGCGTTCGTCGCGCCCGCGATGCAATGCCGCAGCGGTTTCTTGGCACCCGGCCGCAAGCTGATAAGAAACATCTCTTCCTCGCGGGTATAAAAACCAAGTAACTGAGAGTTTACCTCCGAGCGACCGTTATACCACAAGCTGCAAAATCTCGGCGCCTGAGGCTGCAAAACTCTGGGAACGGGTGCGCAGCATGCAGCAGCAGCAGCCACGTCGTCGTCGTCGGAATTCAGTCGTTTCCGATGAAGGTGTGTTGTCCTTGGCTTCGTGCAGGTTTATTTATTGTTTCATTCGGGATAGCCAGGACATCGCGCAGCTGACCGTGTTCGAGGAAATCTAAACGGCAATCTAAATACCTCCTCGATGAATCCGTCTGTTCCCACGGGAAGGACGCGGTGTTCGATCGTCGGAATGTTGAACCAGCACTTCTTGGTACTATGTCTTTGAGAACTTTGGGGAACTTTGTTTTACTGTGTGTTCGACCTTGGCGATTTTTGCATAGCGGGCAGCTGAATCCGTTCTAAAACGGTGTTTTTATAATCTGTCAGCTTGTAGGGCTGACACTGACAGATTCCTGTGTAAAAGAACAATCCGCCAAGAATGATATTTTTTGTTTAGTTCATAGGCTAGGTAGCGCAAGGTACCGTCCGTTATAAAGGGAACAGCCGTTAGCGTTCACCATTCATCCATCCATCTATCCAACAGAAACAGCTTCGGCTCGAGATATTTACTGTAGCAATGTTAGTGCATAAACACGTTATTTCGCTACAACAAATTCAGCGTTCGTCAGCATCTATACTGGGGTAATATCGAGTGCATGAAATCAATTCAAGCATTTTGATAGGAAGGGTAAACAGCGCTGCTATAAATCGCTTTTGTGTGACGCTTGCCATGCTGAAATATAACGTAGGTGGGTTGGGCGACAAAAACTGAAGTAATGAAGCATAACTGCAACTACAATAGAATAGCTAGAAGCAAGAAATAAAATAGAGCTATTGGCACAAACCCCTTGAATTCTAGCGCCTTCCAATCGGCAAATAAACTGATTTGCTATTTTCCTCCAACTCAGCTACGTCAGAGTTCAACAAACGAAGAAAAAACGGTTCATGCAGAGAGCAAGTTCCTCTGCTTCTTGTAAAGGGGTTGCAATGACGTTAGAACGCCGAGCTCTTCTTGGCTGATTGAAAAAGAAGAAAATAGTGGGTAGACATCGAGGCACCTAGCATTGAGGTCTACCCACTATCCTTTCAATCAAAGCCAATCAGAGCTCGGCGTCGTTCTGACGTCATCGCAACCCTAAGTCCGACCGCCGCCAATGCCCCGATTCGTTGGAGCCGATCAGTTGCAATCACACTCATAAGCCAATCACGCAAAGTGAATGCGCCATTTTAATTTTTTTGTGCGTGATTGGTTTGGCCGGCGACAGCAAACCCACAAAGACGAAAAACGACGTTACTAATCACGATACACTTATGGCGCTAATTGATGAGCTCTTATCGAATCAATAGCGTCGGCTGTGGTCGTAACTTAAGTGAAACGGAGTACAGACCGTTCTCGTGTGACGGTCGCCATGTTGAAATACGACGTTAGTTCGGATTGGACGACAAAAACTAAAGTAAGCAGTTTAAGAGAAAAGTTGAACTATCGTGGCACGAACCCCTTGAATTCTATTGCCTTCCAATCGGCAAATAAAGCGATGTGCTATTTTGGCCCAACTCAGGTACGTCAAAATTTAACATGGCGGCCGCCAGGAAAAGACGGTCTATAATCTCTGCAACGGCATCCAGCAACAAAACAAAAAAACACCATACAAGCTTAATCATGATGACAAAGACTATAATAAGCACAGAATATGTAGTAGGCCTTCCAGGGAAGAAGAGAAGAGCGTCTCTGAGCGGCATCGCCTACCGAAGATTCGCTCTCAGATGGCGCAGCATGACAGGTAAGGCCGCGACGCGCGCGATTCAGTTCGCTTTTGCGTGCTCCGACCACGAACCTCAAGGTAATGAGTTTGAATCCCTTCAGAGAAGGGGGAGGGGGGGGGCTGGAGCCTTCTTATGTAGGTTTCCTACGAGCGTAACGCTTTTCGGTGTCGGTTTTTCGTTACAGTTGGCTGTTACAGCCATCTGTTGACTAGCAAAAGTTACGGAACTCTATGAAAATCGGCTGATAAAATACATTCCTTGTTAAACAAGTATTTTTCTGTTTGTTTGGCTATCTGAGCAATCTCGAGTAGCATAGTCCCTACAACGGGTCGCAGCATTTCTTCTACAACCGGCCCATTTCCACGTTTCAAAGAAGCCCTCTCTTCGGTACGCCCTGTTCTGTATTTACCGTCTGCTTCGTCTTCGTTTTCTTAGTGTTTTACCCCGAGAATAAATTTAAAATTAACACGCACTGTTACTTAGCTTTCGGCGATTATTTCTTCAGCCACCAATTAAACAAAATTATAGTTTCAGTGTTCGTACACAAAGCTCTACATGGTAAGCTCTAACACGAACAAGCGTCCGCTATTCTTTCTTACCATCTCACATTTGAAATGCCGTCATTGAACGTAGCAGTTCGAAGTCAATTGCTTAATCTATGTACCATTCTTAGGCGCTAGAAATTTATAGCTTGTCAATAACCGGTTCGTCCAAAGTGCAAAAAAGCGTCAAAGTGGCCCTCGCGCGAGCCGACTTTATCACAAAGAGTGGATTTCATTTATCATTCCCGCTTTCGTGAATAACGAAAGCACTTAACTCCAAGTACGATTATTCCGCCTTCCAACTTGACGCATGCAAGAACGAACCTCTGGCCCCTATTAGCGCAACACCCAACATTCAAATTTCTGCGCTCTAAACTTCGAGCGGTTACCGAATATAGTCAGGCAATGAAGACATATGCCGCTCCAGCTGCTGGATCCCACGGTGGCCGGAGTGGGCGACGCAGAGAGGCCGCGAATGTTTGCGTTCAGACAGGGAGCTCCTACCCTTCGGTTTGCACCTTCTCAAACCGGGTGAGCGGTGGGACGTTGGGGCTACACCGTAAAACTACGGCTTTTAGGCAGCACTACACGTGCTTCAAACCTTCGTGTGTACACATTTTAGGGACCCTTTTATTGTTGCTATAGAGTTACGGCTCCATTTACATAAAAAAGGTCAGTCGTCTTTAGGTGGGTGTTGGAGTGAAGAATAAACAAAAAGTACTTTTCGAGAACACCTGTTAACGCGTCGTGCGCTTCCAACATCGCGTTTTAACCGCCTAACGCGTAGGTTGCCGGTTTGCCAGGAGGTATAAAAACTATGCACATCCTTTTGGTGTGTACAATAAGAAGGGTCTTGCCCCGCTAAAGACAAACAGACGACAGACACTGTTGGCTGACATTTCTAGCGTTCCCAGTTAGCAACGTTCTTTTACACTCGAGCGAACAAAACTCAGTGTCGCGTTAGTGGGTTCGGGTTAAAATAACATCGTTTCACCGCGCCAACAAGCGACAAACACTGAGATGTGTTTGTCGTTTGCTCGGAGGTCATTTGTAGGGTCAATCGTGATTTACCGGACGAAGCTGGTAAACCATTTTTAACTCTACAAAAGCTCTTTTTCTAAGAAGAAAGAAAGAAGGTTTTGATATTAAAAGATATTTCTGTAACGTGACAGTGAGATGTTATGTGGAACGTCATGCATTGTGTGATGTCAAACAAGTCATATAGATGTTTTATGGAAGTTTGAACAGCGTGTTTTTATTCCAACCTTAAATGTTGGCAGGTGTTTGCGCTTCATGTGAGCAATTTGTTCAGTGCAACTTAAGACTGCGATACCTGTATATACACGAATATATGTAAGGTGCACCTTGCAGGAGTGATTACGCGACCGCACACCGGTACGAGGCTTAGCCAGATCGAAACAGGCAGTGGTTAGGATTGAACGTAGGATCCCTGGATTCTGTAGCGCAATCTTTTGGCCCACTTGCCCCGAGCTGCGGTGCGCTAACACATCAAACTTCATATTTTGCGAAAAGTTACTTTTGAGAATTTGTCGTTCCCTGATCTACTTTTGGCTATCATTGTAATTGGCTTACTCCCCAGTGTTATCCAGCAACCACACCGCTCTACAGCGTAAGAAAGTGGAATAAACGTGTTTTCATTAATTTCCATTCTTATGGGGGGAAACTAACGGAGAGCGGGGGAGGGGAAGGGGGATTTTGAGAGGGTGCTTGCAATTCTATAGACATGAGAAATACAGTTTTGAGACTTACTTTGACGCTTGATTACTGAGATAAAAGATCAAGATAAAACGCAAGCTAATAAGTACCAAAACCTAAAAGGAAAGCGTTGATACCTGCTAACCATTAACCACTGAAAATGCCCTACGTAATAAACTACTAACTAGCAATAAAGAACATCTCTGAGAACAACAGGCCTTACGAACAATTGTTGTGCTAGTAAATTAAAAAAAAAACTTATTTCGTTTTGTTTAAGGTCAAACTCCGTGTTTGTGGCATAACTGGGGTTGACCAAAGAAAAGTGAATCGCTCACTTCTTTCAGTTGTGCACAGAAGTCCACATCATGTAAACGTTCATTGTTTCAATCCTAATCTATGCAAGCTGAGTACTGACCATTATAGTCGTTACTATAAATTGTCACGATCTCACTGGGAACAGCCTGCTTCCAACTGTTGCTGCAACAGGAGCAACGACTGGCAGCTGATGTTACCGTCGTCGATGATGTCGTTGTCGATGCCATTGCTTCTTTTTTGTTGTTGCTGCTTTTGTTAGCATTGCTGTCGTCGCTGCTGTTGTTTTGCATTGAGCTAAACGCATATGCAAGTCTGCTCTGCCTCTTTTCCCGCACAATCGGTCGGTCGGCCGGTGGTTCGACCTCGCTCTCAGAGGCAGCACGGACTTCACGTCGCACGCCGGCCGGTGTGCCGGACACGATCGTGAGCGGCGACCCGAACTCCAGGTGCCGTTTTGGGGTCCCCCCGTTCGGCTGCACCTGCCCCGTCAGGTGCGCGCTGGAAAGCCACCCTCGCAGGTGCCACCCCGGCTGCCGGAGAAATTCGACACGCAGTTTCCCAGGGGCGACTCCCGCCTCTTCTCTTCGTCCTCCTCTCCACCGACATTGTCTCTTTCCCTTGCACTCGGTGTCTTACAGAGACCCATTGGCGCGTGCGCAATAGACCCACCATGCCCGTCAGAAAAGACGATTTAGTAACCCCCCTCCCCCTTTTCAAGTTTCATTATACCACTTGACACGTTGACGTTTGGCCATAAACGTTGCTAACGTTATGTGCTGATGACTAAACCGGGTGTTTTAGCGAATACTTAAAACTTGCTAACCATCGGGTTTTTGAGAAAAAAAATTAACACCTTTCGGTACCAGAATGCCAGCCGCGGCGGACGTCAGGGATTGAAAAATAGGCTAATTAGCTATATATAATTTACTAATAACTTCTGATTTAGTAGAAATAAACATGTGATCCCAAGTAAAAACTTGCTGAGCATCACCGAAAACCTCTAAATCAGTCAATTTCAGGAAGACATAAAGCATGTGTGAAGGCGGGGGTGCGCTATAGTTTCCACTCGTTCAGCAGGCACAAGGCTAGTGATGCAAAAACGCGGATGAATATCCTTATCATCCGCAGTTTCGCATCGGTAGCCTTGTGCCTGCTGCACGAGTGGTAAATTAACGCACCCCCATGCTTCACACGGGCTTTAAGTTTTATCTAAAATTGACTGATTAGGGGTTTTCGGTGAGGCTCCTCTACAAGTTTGTAATTGTGACCTTGTGTTTATTTTCACAAACTATAAAGTCCATTGGTGAAATTCAGTTAATTGAGTATGTTCTTGCAATATTTGACGTCCGCCATGGCTGTTTTTCTTCATTTTCTCAGGAGTATTTTTTTTTCACTATTGTTAGGAATTTTTTTTAAGTTTTCGCTGAAACATTTTTATATTAACTAGCCCAAATCTTAGTGATCATCTCCAAATTCACAAATTATTTAGTGAAAGTGTTTATGCGTATAAGGTGCAAGCGTTTCGTAAGATATACATGAATTAAACCGCTTCTCTTACTCGCATGTTGAAGACAGGCAATCGGCAATATTTTACATATTAGAGGGTTATGTTGTAATTCACGTGAAATAAGAGTAGCATCTGAACGTTTCATATCTGGGAACATAAAGCGAGGTGCACCACTCATAGTCACGCATTGCATCAATCTTTGCGAATCGTATCCAATGGAGGTCTAGCCCATTACAACGATAGCATTAAAAGAATTATTTATTTTCGTGGAACTGTGTAATGGTTTTCGGTTTCTTGGAATTCCTGTTCAAACATGACGCCTATAAACAGTATCGTTGCCAAAAAAGTGAAATACACATTTTTTTTTTTTAACTTTGAGAGGCCACACGCGGTGGCGATATGCTCAAAGGTCAGAGGCGACATGCCCACACGCCTGTCCAAAATAGGGAGCAACCTCGCACACCCATCAGACCAAGCCCTCTGCTTTCGATTATCCTCGACTATCGGTCGCTTGTGTACCCATGAATCGCCTACTCAGTCGCTCAAGTGTTTGCGCGTGGGATCTTCTCTGCCCAAAACAATAAAATAGACAAGACCTACATGATCGAACTGCACCCAACGGGACAGAAAGCAAAAGTCGACCAAGCAGGACTTCGTAAACCCCGCCACACACGACGCGAAATGAAACATAATTAAATACAACTGAGACATGATCAATCACTTCATGCGGCAACCGACGCGTTTTCCCGGGTATCGTGCTTAAACAAATATTAACGGCTTAGACGCTTAGTCATTAATAGGAGCGGCTCTGAGACCACCGGAATAGTAGCACCAGTAGTATAGTACGCGTTCTCTTGTCGCATTTCTCCTCTCACGTTTATATTATCTTTCTTATACAGAATGTGCGTATATCTTTAATTCCATAGAAATAAAAAAAAAAATCTCCCAGGTATAAGGCAAAAGTGTTGTAACAAAATTTCCAAGCTGCATTTGGCGGGGTAGTCAAATTTCTGTCTCACCATGACCAAACCCGAATGTGCGATTTTTAAAACCAAGCATTTGACACAAAAATTACCGGATAAGAAGCAGTACTAAGGCAATCATGTCACGGTATACAGTACCTTCACGTTCCACAGGTATTAATGTAGCGACTCGTCGCTCCTCCCGCCATCTCTCTCCCACTAGCCCAACTGTTACAAATATTAGTCCTTCCACGCTCCGACACAGTCCTTAAAATGTCTTTTCTACTCAAATATAACATACTAAACTACAGTTACCAGACGCCGGACCCCTAAGACCATAACCGTTATCTTTCCCAGTACCCACACAACACGCCCCCCCCCCCCTCCCCCCACCTTCTCTCTACTCGACACAAAACTTATCTCACTCTTTCTGCTTTCCCAACTCTTACCCATCTTACACTCTCTTTCCTCCGATAACTACTCAACATCCAACAGCGAGAACTCCCCGAAACCCAACGTTAGCCATAAACATCCACAAACTACCGAAGCTTTCAAAACAACAGCCAAAACAACAACGACCGTTGCGACACCGGAACGAGACAACTCCGCAAAAAGCACAGCCTACACTCACGTCCTCCTTTCCCTTCATTCCTCCCTCCTCCTACACCCTTTCTTAACGCGCTCGTGTTTTTTGTATCCATCTGGATGCATCTATATATGTATATTGTTACACGGAGAGATCTGCTGTAAGATGCAGCTTGGATCCGCAGAACGGGACGAGGCAGGTGTTGCTACGGCAGGCGACAGCTGGGGACCCTGTGGGAAGCGGACCACCACCGAGAGGTTCGAGAGTGAGGAGGAGAGCTAAGAAGCGAGAGGAGGTCTTTAGGGTGGGAGGGTGGCATTCTTGGAGTGACCGCTGCTTGCTCGAGAGAGCCATGAGCGGGAGCAAGGGCGAGCACGGCCGGCCCTAGTAGAGGGAAGCATCCTGCACCATCAGGTCACTCATCGTAGCGGTGTCTTCTGCCATGGTCTTCTGTGTGCCCAAGATGACGCTCTCTCCGCCGCCCCCCATTATTCCTCGAGACACCTGGGGGAAAAGAAGCGGTGAAGAGACGGATAAGTGACTGGAAAGGCGGAGGCAGGTGTCGTGATTGTTCGTTTTGTACAGACTTGTCTTCGGCGTTATGCCGGTGTCACAACACTCCTCATACGTCGTACCAAATTAAAGACATGGTGTTCGCTGCGGATATGATGACAAAATTATCTGCGCACACGTCTCAAACATGTTCGAACGAAGCATGTTTGCATTTTTGCATGTGTATGTTACGAACATGTTTGCGCGACAGGTTTATTGTATGGCCAACGTGACGGGGCCGTCATACAAGCAAGAGACACGCCACAGACTGTGTTTGCAGACTGTCTTCTGTTTGATGTATTAGCAGTCTGAGAGCGGCTAGGCTGGTCTAAATGCAGCACTTCTACGATCATTATTTATTTGGAGACGAGGCGCAATGAGAAGAACCAGCCCCATCTTTACTAGAATAGTCGAGGCCTGCGAACGACCTCCTGTTCATCCGTGGAACGTCATCAGAGTCGGATGTCGCCAAGCCAGCGATTGGACCCGAGCCCGATGATGCTGAGCGTCCTTTCGAAGCGTTGATTGAACACGTGGTCCAACCGCAAACGCAGACGCAGCGTATGAGTCCAACGTGCCATCGCGAGGAGGTCAGTTATGCAACTTGCCCAAAAGCTAGAATAGGAAACTTGGCAAGAAGTAGCGCAAAGTCGAAGGGTGCAGAAAAAAGGGGTAGCCACAAGCAGACACAAACGTGCACATACACACAGATTGGTCTGGAGTTTTACTCTCCTTTTCGCCCTCCCTCCTTTTTTTTCTCTTTCTGTCTTTTTTTCTGCTGGAAATTTCGGGGTCAGAATTTTGAACCCGGAGCTGTCGCGGTCCGGTTGAACTCTGTGGCCACCGCAGGCACGTCTACCAAACAGGAGGGAAAGTTCTTTCTTTTCCGGAGTTCAATGTCGCCCCGTCCAGCAGCAGGTGGCGGCTTGGGCGGTGCTCTTGTTGCCTCGACGTGGGAATCAGTGGGAACGACCTCAAAAGTAGTCTCTGCGTCAGTGAAGTTCCAATCTTTCCTTTCTTTCGTTTTTTTTCTTCTTTGTTTGTTTGTTTCGGCTTTTCCTGTGTGGGGTCTTCGAAGCTATTGCACCTTTTGCTTCTCTCTTTTTTTCGTCAGTTTGTGTTTTCCCGAAAGTGCTAGACGTATGTCCTCTGCCTCTCTTCACGAGCACCTTCTCCCTCCTTTCCTTTCCTATTTTGGTTCCTTCTCTATGTTGAGCAAGTTTTCCGAACATTTTGGAATGTGCTGTTTTACCTCTACAAAAACTGGCCCATTTTTTATATTTTGGTAGGAGTATTATGCATGGCTGCGGATGACTCCACAGCCGGAGAGGATCGGATGCCATAAGTTTGTGAATGCGTCTCACCGCGCATGCGCTGTCATGTCCGCGCAATTTTTTTTTTTTCAGCAGACATTACAAAGTTTTGGTGCTTGCTACTGTATTTAGATGGGACATCGTGCCTTTAATTAAGGCATAACGTACGTAAGGCCTCAGTACAAAAAAAAGCGGTCCACGTACTTTTTTGTTACTGATTCTGGATGCCACTCGCGGCACGGCACCTCGTGCTATTCTCAGAGGTCGGCATTTTAGGTCGCCCTCACTCACCCTCACCCTCACAGCCACACTCACCTAAGCCCGTCACTCACTTTCACCCTCACAGCTACACTCACCCTCAACTCCTCACTCACCCTCACCCTCACAGCTACACTCACCCTCAGCCCCTCACTTACCCTCATCCTCACAATCACACTCACCTTCAGCCCTTCACTCACCCTCACTGAACCTCACGGCCCTCACGCCCCTCACGCACTCATGGCCCTCACGCCACTCACCGCCCTCACGCCCCTCACGCACTCATACGCCTCACGCACTCATGGCCCTCACGCCACTCACCGCCCTCACGCCACTCACCGCCCTCACGCCCCTCACGCACTCATGGCCCTCACGCCACTCACCGCCCTCACGCCCTCACGCACTCATGGCCCTCACGCCCTCACGCCACTCACCGCCCTCACCGCCCTCACGCACTCGTACCCCTCACGCCCCCATGGCCCTCACACCCTTCACGCACTCACCGCCCTCACGGCCCTCATGCACTCATGGCCCTTACGCCACTCAGGCCCGCTTCAGACAGAGCAATTTCGCCCAGAAACTTGACGTCGAAAACACCAGCAACACGGGCCGCCCGCGTTCACACGCAGCAACCAACTGCTGCAATTTGCCATCATCATCATGAAATTTTATTTTTCTTGCACTATTGAGACAAACAATTGCGCGCTATAAACGTGTTTTTATGCATTTAAATCTTGTTGAGAATACTAATGCATCTTTCTGAAACAGTTCATTTCCAAAAACGATCAATTTCAAACCAGAACCAAGTCTTTTGTTGTCATCATCACCGGCACGAGGTATCACGTGAAAATATCGCGTCCCTGATTGGATGCAGCCGCTTCAAACATCTTCGAATTGCTCCGAGTCGCTCGCTTGTTTCGAGCCGGACCCGATCCCAGCAATTCGTGTCGATCTAGGGAAAGCTAGAGAACAACCCGCCAGCAACACCAAAATTGCTGAGAAAGTTGCTCCGTCTGAAGGGGGCCTCACACACTCACCGCCCTCACGCCCCTCACGCACTCATGGCCCTCACGCCCCTCACGCACTCACCGCCCTCACGGCCCTAACGCACTTATACCCCTCACGCCCCTCACTGCCCTCATGCCACTCACACACTCACCGCCCTCACGCCCCTCACGCACTCACTGCCCTCACCGCCCTCACGCCCCTCACGCACTCATGGCCCTCACACCCCTCACGCACTCACCGCCCTCACGGCCCTCACGCATTCACGGTCCTCACAGCCCTCACGGCACTCACGGCCCTCACTCACCCTCACACTCATGAATTTTTCTGGTTCGGAAACTCACTCACCGTCACCTCACCTGTGAAGATGAGGGTGAGTGAGGGTGAGTGAGGGCCCTCATGAGTGAGGTTTGCCGAGGTATGGCTATTCTTATCGGTTAACCCGAAGAAAGAAACAAAAATGAATAGGCTCCCGCTGAACTCCTGCGAACATAGAATTCTCTTATAGGTGTCCGGTGGCGTAATAAATAGTTTGGCTAAATTTGGCAGGAAAACGACTTCCGTGACGTTATATTTGTCATTTATATTCCATCTGTCTGAGACGTTACCTCTTTTTTCAGAATGACCCCCAAGCAGAGGAAAACAAATTCTGCGTTAAAAAACAATATAACGTTTTCGAAGTACGTCGTGGAGAAACATACATGCCGGAGCTTCTTGTTAAAATCCTCGCATTTTGTCATCTTCGAGTTGAATAGTCTCAGCTGTTGCGGCTGCTTGAGGCTCTTTGTGACTCATTCGATTATTTCTGCACGCGATTGTATCTAGATCTTCGAAAGGCAGACCGCTTCCGCAACAAAGCCTCTGGTACGCTCCGGAAAACTGCGTCTTGCATAACCGTCAGAAGTCCACATAGATCGTGGGTTTGGAACATGTCCGTGCTTGCGGAGACGGCTGCACCCAGCATCCTTGGGCCCTGTCCGCTGTAGCAGCAGCAGCCGCGCTGGAAGGAACACGTGTGGATCCCCGACTAAGGAAAACGTGCCACGGCATCTCATCCGCGCGGCCAGGTGCGAGCGCGCCCAGGCAAGAACCGTCAGATGGACGAACACCTGGGTTACGGCAGCCTGCAGCCGCCCGGCCGGCTAAGGACGTTTCACAAGCACGACAATGCGGCCGCCGCCTGCACGCCGCCGTCTGCAAACTTGGCCAGTGGAGTTGGAGAACGGCAGTCCGTGTGTTTCCTGCTAAAAAGCTGCTGATTTTTTTTTTACTCGTTTTCTGGTATGTTTTAGACCGGGTAGGAGCATGTTGTGTGTGTGCTTGGTGTCAGCTGTCTCCGGCCGATAAAGTGGCCCTTAATGAGGCGGCATGACTGACTAATGCACGCGACCTTGACTCGGTCTGTATAGCCGCGCCGTTTAGGCCGGAGCGGTCTGCCGAGCGATGTAACGGAGCAGACGGCATAGGGGCGTGTCTGGAGTCCGTCTGCGTCAGGGTGTGTAAAAAGTACTATAACGATCGGTATAAAGGGGAACTTTACAACATTGTTGGCAATTAACTTTAACACTAGTATGACAAAGAGCCCAGTACAAATGGTGTTTGCTTCGGTAAGCTTCAATTCAGACATAAAGCGCTCCCGAAACGAGTGGTTAACACGTACAAACATGGACGTTTGTTGGTCGCTGAATAGACGGAACAGTATGAAATGAGTGTACGATCTTGATTACTTTTGTGTCAGACAAATCGTCATGACTCTTTACTATATATGTGCAGAAACGTGGAGCAAGCAATTAACATGTCATGGTTTACACAGATTGCGTCTTTAAGCCAATCCGCGTTTCTTTGATTTCGTTAATTTCCGGAAGTGACTGACCTTTCGTGTGCTCTGAGGTAAGGTACACGCGCAGACATTTTCTCTTTGACTGTGTTTATGCAAAGCGCAAGTTCGTCTGCTTCTTGCACAGGGGTTGCGTTGATGTCAGAACGCCGAGCTCTTCTTGGCTGGTTGAAGAAAAAAATAGTGGGTAGACATCAAGGCATCTAACATTGAGGTCTACCCACTATCCTTCAATCAAAGCCAATCAGAGCTCGGCGTCGTTCTGACGTCACCACATCCCCTGCGGAAGAAGCAGACGACATGCCCTCCGAATTGCTTTTCACAGCCAATCAGGTTGCGGCATGAGACGACAAGAACGCCGATGGTCCAATCACGAAGCAAGAAGCGAGAACATAATAAGCAACGCTCTGCGTTCGTTGAACTGTCAGTGACTCTAGTTCTTGAACGTAGAAGGCAAACTGATTCATGTCCAGAAACAAATGTCAAACTATTTCCAGTCCCGTCGTTCATTAGGTTATCATTCTGTAGATTCGAACCGACTGCCGCTCTATTGAAATGCTTTGCAAAAAGGGTTAACTCGCAGCAGGTTTCTTCTTCTTCTTCTTCTTCTTTTTTTTTAGAGCAGATTATTTTACATTATTTATTGGTCTTGCTTTAACCAGCTAAAGAGAAACTTCCGAGTGTGCGAGACCACGGGGTTTCCCGGTGAAGAGAAGGAGGACGTCGACCCAGACGTCAACAAAGCCTCACCGTACACATTTCAACGGGACGCCGCGAGCGCGTGGGTCGACCGCGGCAGCGCACCAAGACCTCGCCCTCTGGAAGGCTTGAGGCGCGCGTAAGACGCCTGCACCGACACGAGGACGCCGACGATGCCGACTCGGCAGCGGCGGCGTGTGACCGGTCGGTCCCGTTCCGTAGGACGAGAGCGGGACGACTGCCGTGCCCACAACCCGGCGAGCGCAGCAACGAATTCGACGGGCCACGTAGGACGGACGGGGTCGAAGTGGATTGACCGTAGGCGTACACCATGCACTGCCGGGTTTGGGAGGAGGGGATGAACCAGGACATGTGTGACACGACGGCCTATACGGAGAAAATGACGTGTGACGTTTTTTGCGAATCCCCCGTAATACGTCTCTGACTGTGCGTGTGTGTGTGTGTGTTTTCTTTTCCTTCGACGTTTCACGTAAGTCGAACAAACGCGTGTGTGGGGATTTCCCAGTGTCGTGGGAGCACTGCGGTTGCTGTGTGACGACTGTGATGCCTGTCCCGGACGACCATAGCAGAAAAGCGTCTACGAAGTCCCACGCGTCACAAAATTTTCACGTTTGCTTTAGAGATTCGTGGACGTCCATACAGAAGAAAGTCGGTCAGTTTGTCTTAGATTGTGTCTTCTGTCTCTGGCGGTGGAGGGACTGATTGGTCGATGCAGTACGACTGCTGCCTACAACGGGATTTCTTAAAGGGGCACTAAAGAGGATTCTGCGATCATCTGTTCTTGGTCATAACTGGTTCCACAGGCCCTAACCATCCTAAAAATTCAGAAATTGCAATCGCCCACGCCGATTTTCCTAATAAAACGCAATAAAAGGTCGGGACATATAGCTTTCTGAACGGGTGCACGTACGACCGTTAGCGGGTCTTTAACGTGCACCACGACCGCACGTCGGTACGATGCTAATCCAGATCGAAACGGGCACGGGTGGGGATTGAACGTCTAGATAAGAAACCCAGGTTTCAACCGGGCAACGGATTTGGCTTTCATTAGTAGTTATTGTTGACCATCTTATTGCGCACCAAGAGAAAAAAAAGTGAACGTAGCTTAGGTAAACATTGACACGCGGAGCATATCTGTCCCATTTACACAGGTGAAATGTTCCTAGCACCACACACACACGCACACAAATCTTGCCATAGCGCAATTGAATTATATGGACGTGTCATCACGTCCTCCGAGAAGGCCTCCCGATACGTCTCTTTTCCAGATGGCGTGCGTGCTTGCGCGCATA
This sequence comes from Ixodes ricinus, assembly GCA_037355805.1. Taxonomy (NCBI): domain Eukaryota; kingdom Metazoa; phylum Arthropoda; class Arachnida; order Ixodida; family Ixodidae; genus Ixodes; species Ixodes ricinus. Next base: position 120,967 of record JAZHYW010064617.1, on the reverse strand, counting down.
AACATCCGCGCGCGTGCGCTCCGGCAAAGGCGGCAGTGGCAGCAGGTCACGTCAGGTGCGGTCCACGCACATCTTGGGTCTCCCCGTCTGCCCGGTTGACGAGCTCGTTGGAGCAACGAACTCCCGAGACGCCCGTGGGAAGAATCCGCGGCCGGCCCAATCGTTCCGCGAACCTCGCTGCGTGGATGGCGCCGTGTGTGTGGACGCGCGCGAGCGCCTTTCTTGGGCAAGTTTATATAGTGCACCGGGCCTACACAGACCACGCAGCCGACGTCTCTCTGCTTCGTAGGAACCGGGCGCGGCCGCCGCCTGCTTTCTGGGTGGCAGCAACCCTTTACCAAGGGGCATAAGGCAGCTTCCTAAAGTCGTGTATAAAAGAAAAAAAAAGAACCTAGAACAAGTGAAGCCCACTCCTTGGCTCACGCTAGCGCAACACGATGGTGGTGTTTCAAAAAATGTGCACCGTCACGGCGCTTGTCGCATTTGTGAGCTTGCTATCACCGGCTGAACCAATTACGAGCAAACAAAAAGGGGCAGGATCATGGGGCCTATTTACTAGGCGCGATTGGTTTAGCTGATAATTGCAAACGCATAAAGACAAACAAGTGCCTCGACGACGGTGCACTTTTAGCACTGCTTGCTTGGCTATCGGGTCGTCTGCTTTGGCTATGGCTATGGATCTACCGTAGCCAAGTCCTTCTGAGGAGCTCTCTGCTTCAGCCGTGGGCGTCCCTGCTGCGGCGACTGCGATCGCGTCGAAGAGCTCCCACAGGAGCTGCATGCGTGGTGCACTGCCCCCGTGTCTCGGGGCGTCGGCGTGGCCCGGTCAGCTGCCGTCCCTCCAGACCACCGACCCCGAGACGTGGAGCGGTCGAACAGACGGACCTCCGCGTGCTTCGATTGCTCGCGCCCACGTGGTCCGATTAGAAGAGGCGGCGGGATATTTTTTTTTAGTTGGCGTCCGCCTTTATTATTTCGTTTCAACGCCCCTGGGTTCGTGCGCCTTTTTGGGTGGACGCGACGTGACTGAAACTTTCGGTTGGTCCTGTTGGCGAGGCGTATAAGGATCCAGCAGTTGTCTTTCGCCCCCGTCTAATTTTTTTTCTGTATTTATTTTCTTCCGATGTTGGACAGTTGAAGATCGAACGACTTTCTGTGGGTGCTCCTACAAGACAGAAACTCAACCTACGTGTTTTGTTTTCATTTTTCTTGTTTGTTTTTTTCGCGCTAATGCGTCGTTTTGCGTTCGATAAAGACTCGCTCCCGTTGTCCTCGTTGCTTTTGGCTTTCTGTTCGTTTACGTCAATGTTGGTGTTCTTGTTCTGGGTGGTGTTAGATTGTCCTTGGTACATATGTGTTGCTTTGATTTTTTGGTTCTTTTATTCCCCTTGCTGGTGGCGTGCCATCTGGGAGCGTTCTGTTCAGGTTGGTAATTTTAAGGCGTTGAGGTGGAAATCTAAGTGAAGTGCCGTAAAAAAAAGCTGTTATGTGCTGGGCACATTATATACCAGGGGTCTTATTTAATATGGCGGCGCCCTACCTACTGAACCCGTCGCAGGCCCAAACAAGATGGCTCCTCCGTATGGTTTTGGTGGGTCGCCCTCTTGATTTTAGTTGCGCCTCCAAACTTCAGAGGATTAAATTGGCGCTGCGGAAGCCCATTTGTCGACGCACTCCTCTGATTTTACCGCTTTCATTTGAAAGACAGCATCCCTGACTTGCAAGAGCATTGCATTGCTCGTGCAAGTCAATCAGTCAATAAGCCATCGCAATAAAAAAAGAAAACAGCGGAAGCCACTTAACTGCTGCCCTAGAAGATCAGTAGTTGATTGCTGCGTAAGCTATGGACGTGTGTCGCAGTGAAACGTGCACTCTAAGAGCAATCACCCTTGCCGTTCCACACCGGAGCACATGTAAACAACCGTACGCAAAACAATTTACCCAGCAACCATATCTCTTCTACCTTTTCACCCTCCAAAAAAATGAAAGAAAGAAAGAAAAAAGAAGATATTTAATTAAATTCAGCTCTTATACAGCCAAAGCCAAAAAAGCCTTTATGTCTGAAACAATGTGTTTACTTGAAGTGATAGACCACGACGCTGTCGTAATTCTAAAGCCAAAGCACGTACGTTAAAAATATTTTTTTTTATTTTTTGTTCGGCATAGTCTTGGGTTGAAATTCCTGACACGTGTAGTGAGGCTTGCCCGCCCGATCTTTTGCCTGGAGTCGAGTCGTCGCCCGGTTGAGTCTCTCTCATTCCAAGCACGGTCGTCGTGGAACAAAAATAAAAAAAAACAAAAAAGAAAGAAAAAACATGGGTGACGCAGAGCTAGCAAAGCGACGAGGTCGCGTCGCCGTTGGCTTCGATCGCGGAACAGGTGTTTCTCTCTGCGAGCGCATCGAAACACGCAATCAGGTACATACATAGTCTATACCTTCCTCGAAAAAAACAACAACAACAACAAAAACTCCACGTAAAAACCACACAAAAAAAGATTGTACACGCGAGAGATAGGAATGCTGGAATTAAAAACACCCAGAAATCCGTTCGGGTCCGCTTACAATCAGCGTGGGAAAATCGAACGCGGACGGTCGAAACAATTTCGCCTACTTTATCGCCGTTCGAAACGACAGCTGTTTCGTTTTATGTCACCGTTGCTTCGCGAATTCTGTCTATCGAGTCCATTAGCCTTCTTCACCCACTCGAGAAGCTTCTGTTTTACTTTGCTTTTTTATACATAATTGTTTCCTATAAGCTCCCTTATGTCGAGCGAATGCAGCCGCGTTTGTGCTTGTTTGGGCGTGCGTGCGTGCGGTGTGTATATGGCTGTTCTCGATAATGACGTTTTAATGGGTGCTTGCGTTAGCGATCGGGATAGAACAACGTGTTTACGATTCTTTTTAATTGTATTTATTGATGGCATTAGTGCTGGTGTCGTTGCTGGTGATGGTGGCGTGGTCACCTCATTGGAATTCTAATTGAAAAATTGTTTCATTAATGAGAAGCATTCCGTATAACACCACCTGTACCGCTACAAAACAAAAAGGCAATGGTGTTTTTATGATTAAACAATTTTTTGTGTACAGGTGCCAAAATGCATTACGGACGATATTTTTAATTATACGCGTGACAAATTGAGTTTCTTAATGCCAATTAATGTGACCCTCCTCTTTGCTTGCGTTGTAATAACCGACAGGTGAAGAGTTGCAAGTCTTGTCGACTTCCGATTATTTGATTATCACTCCGCAGTCAATGAGAGCGATGTATTAGTCGATAGGAGACACCGATGAACGATTAAAGAAAAACAAGAAAAGTGAATATAATATATAGGCCACGTACCGCGTTTCTTAAAAATATACTAATACCCCCCACCCCCCCCCCAAAAAAAAATTAATTTTTTTAGAAGATTTTTTATGGTGTTAGAAGACTACCCAATCAATATTTTGCTGCAGTGTCATATAAATTTTTGATAAAGTAAAAAACATACAAAAAAAAAACGCAACTGCTCGAAACCGAAACCGAAACTGGACTGGGGAGGAAGAGGAAATATAGCAGAGAAAGATACCAAAAGTCATGTGGCTGTGCAACTTTTTTTTTTTTTCAATTAACGTTTTTGCAGATATTTAGAAGCCACAAAAAATGGGTATCATATTTTTGTCCATTTCTAGTATTGAGTGTGTGCCTTCGATGACCCAATGACATTGATTATCTTTCGTTGTTGTGTCTAAATCAAAGAAAACGGCCTGTGACCACGGAAAAAAGAGTGAGCGCGACTCAAACCGGCCAGTCCTCGATCCGCGGTTTTTGGGCGGAATGAAAACGAATTTGAAGCGGTAAATTTTGTTCTGGGTAGTTGGGCTCTCATATGTAATGTACAAGTAAAAACCTTGGCGAGCATAAATACCCTGTCAGTGTCCCTTTTCTTAAGTTGTCGGTGGCCACGGCGCGCGCTGCTCCGTGTTTGGGCTCATTCCATTCAACGCGTGAGGGGTGCATTTTCTATCCTTTCAGAAATAGAGGGTGTAGTACTTACACCCTTCTCCCATATATTGACACTTCCAAGACTTCATTTCGACGTTCGGTCCACTCACCTCGGACTGACAATACCAACCGTACGGCTTGATAGCGGTGGGATATAACTTATTAAATAGCTAATGTACGTATCAAAGACTACGAAAAGACAAAAAAGAAGCAGGTTTTGAAGGAAGGTTAAGAAAATCGTGTTTTCCACTTGAGTGTCCCTTTAAGTTGCATCACTCGACCATCAAGCCGCTCGTGAAAGTTCGTATCGTCGAACTTTTTGGGGTGTTATGTAAGAGACAAGGAGTGCAAGTACTACACCCCCATTTCTGAAAGTGTAGGAGCACTTCTCTATTATACGCGAAAGCCCTCGTCAAATATTCCCATGTTTTTGCGTGTTCCCTTATCGGAACATTAGGCTGCGCGAAATCTTCACTGCCCGCCTTAAAGCTGCCTGTTTGCTGTTTGCCATTTTCTTTCAATGTTCTTCCGTATAAAATATATACACAGCAAAGGTATGTATACCTTTGCTGTAAACACGCCAACAAAAAAAAAGAAAAAAGAAAAAAAAATGAGAAGAAGATGCGTTTGCGACAAATCCCGTTATCTGTTTCGGTGCCGCGGTGTCCCCGAAGATAAAAGGAAACTCGAGAAGCGAGTACGGAATGCGCATGCGTGGTGGATGGAGCTGTTGATCCGGGTCACTTGGCCGCAGGATCCTGGATTACGTAGAATGCCCGGCATCCGAGCGGTGAAACGCCGAGGACAGGTAACGTTTCCACGACCACGATTAATTCACGCCCAACTTTGAAAATCCTCCCTCCCGCTATAGATGCTAGCTGCTAACCGTGTCGCCTCTGTGTTCTTTGTATCGTACTTTGTACGACCATATTAGGGCCTGAGGTCTTAATATGGCCATCTCTGTCTGAGGCAGAGTTGTGAGGAGATGATTGCACGTTTCTTTGATGATAAGTTGACACATAGTTTTAAATTTACGTTGTCTTAAAAAAAGCAAGAAAAAAAAAAGCTAATGGTTCATAGGACGCTCTCATAAATGAATAAGGGCTGTTCACGTATTGAGCCACGTATTACAGTTATGTTTTCTTTTTAAAGTAAGCCATTATATAAAATATCTTATTTTTGTTACAGTTCGTGGGAGTTGCCGGCACTGGAGTTGCCGGCCATGGTCTCCATTCATGTGTAGATATTCAGAGGAGAAATATGAGGGATTCTGTCGATAGATCAGTGCAATCGTCAAACTGCGAAGAAACAAATTAGTTTGTTTCCATGAGCGCTTTCGCGTTCCATAACGTTGCCAAAACTGAGTTGTTAATTGACTCCAACTGCGTCGATGAAAATTTTCAAAATACTCAGAATAAATTAAGAAATTCTTATAACACCCCTTATTTGTTTAGCTCTACAGGAGTGGTCACTTGTGGATCGCATCTCATCCTTTGTGTGTATTCTATATACATTTAAGAGCTTCGAAAGTTACAACTCCGGGCTAGCGAATATGAGACGTTGTATATATATACAGGAGGGGTTATTCTTCATTATTGTTATGTGTCTAAAAAGATAAGGAAAACATTTTCTGCAGCCTTAATCGGGACCCCGTTTGCCCGATAAAATCTCGAGGCTCATTATTTGCGGATGACTCCAAAAGGTGAGAATAGATTCGTAACTTGGAAGTAAGGCATGGTTCAGGTCATGCCACACAATCCTTCCTTGGCTTAGGCAGACCTGAATATGCATTGTTTCTTCCTATCTGCCAAAAAAATGATAATAATAATAATAATATTAATGATGATGAACGCTTAGGCTTAGGCTTAGGCTTATTGTTTGGCAGCTCAGTTTAGTTCAGCGTTTAAAAACGGCTTCGACTGCGCGTCTCCTATACGTTGGCTTCACTTGGCTGGGTTTGGTGAGATACTCAGTAGCATTACGATGAAGAATGTGTTAGGTTATGTATTAAGAAAATGAGAGCCATATTATCTGCGGCGAACGACAGAATACACTCAGCAATACTTAAATCTAACCATAGAATATTCACGCCTAATTTGTGTGCTATATTTAATTACTCCTTGAGCTCAGGGAAATTTCCAGAAACGTGGAAAATAGCCGTTGTTCTTCTAATTTTGAGGATCGAATATACGGCTGACATCCTTAAAGGGGTCATGAAACGCTTTTCACACTTTTTCCTGTTTAGCTTTCCTCCTCAACTCATAAATCGCGCATTCCACCAAACAGTTCAAGAAGACGAAAAGAGGGAGGCCCCTCTTGCTCGGAATCTGGTTTGTGTACCCGTACAGAGCCATTGTCCCCTAGAAGATTAGCCCGTCGCTCAAAATTCAGACAAAAGTTGCTTTCCAACCCGTTCACCCCGAAGCTGACAGTGCTGTGGAAGCTACGTGCTCGTTGGGCCAGCCACACTTGCCACGTGATCACGCTCCTTCGCGCATACCGACGCGCAGAGAATGAGGTCAGGTGATGAAAGGGAGGCGGCTGATTGATCCGGCAAGCGCGTAGCTTCCACCACAATGTCAGCTTAGGGGTGAAGGGATTAAGTGAGGTCCGGTTTGGTGTGACGTCAGATTGGACCCGGTGACGCGCTTTTGGGACCGCGGATGTATCACAGTCAAAAGGCAGAGAGCTTACGAAGGGGAGGAGGTACGAAATAGTCCGCTGTGTTTTCAAATTTTCGCACTGAAAGTCAGGCTTTTGACTTTCCGCCTTTTTTCTTTTGGCCTACTGAACAATGTGCTATTAGTAAAATCCCAATCTAAAATGATTTATCCCAACCTAAAATTTGTTTCATGGGCCCTTTAACTAGAGACCTATTTCTCTTCTTCCTTCGTTTTTCAAGCTCTTTAAGATGCTCATGCACCAATTCTCATTTTTTTTTGAGTTTCGTAACATAGTCCTTCCTAAGCAACGCGGCTTTATGTCTGGCAGATCAACCGCTACAAATTTCGTGACTTTGTTGTTCACTGCTTCTCAGGTCGTTTGTAATAAAGGTAAGCTACTTTGACTTTGGCAAAGCCTTCGACGTTGTTAACCACGGTGTTAGACTGGTGGCAACTGATAAAACCGTTTGCTCCGCTGGCGTCTAGCTCCATGGTTAGCTCAGTTGGTGGAGTGCTTTACTGGAAGTGGAGAGGTCCCTGGTTCGATACCACACTAGGCGGATTTTTTCGGTCTCTGTGTTTGGAGTTTTGTGTTTGTTCTTTGTCCCCCTTGTTCCCCTTCTCCATGGATTATTTTCGTCATTCCTGTCCAGCTCGCTTCCATCTTTGCATTTATTTGTATCATCAGAATATTCGAGTAGGACTTTGAAAGAAAACTGGAACAAGCCCACCAATTATGAACATGGCCAGCTTTCTGGGACACGCTGTTTTAGTTCCCGATTCTCACGACACGTGGCGTATCAACCTTGAGCAAGATAGAGTGCCTTCATACATACGCGCTTTTGGTTGAGTGGTGAAAAGTAAAAAAGCGGGCCGAATTTGAAAGTCTTGAGGAATAAAAAGTATTATTTGAATTACAAAAATTTTAACTGCGGTATGTGCTATGAGTCGGAAGCTATTATATTCCTCGGGACCTTTACAATTCTTCATTTCAGTGAGAATAAATTTAAAATTTTGTCAAAGGGGCTCATAGGACCCAATGCAACAATATTATATCGCGCTCAGGAATAAAAAGTATACAATCCTGAGGTTCAAGTAGGTATTAAATAAAAGTGTATTAGTGCCCTCTATGGATATTCCGGGAAACTTGAGGATTTCTGCGGTAGTTTGGCTAAAATTATCATTTTACTGCGTTTTGCTGAGATTAGCCAAGAGAGGGCGCAAGGAGACCGTGTCCTGGAATGCTGGGGATGCAAACATTAACTCTCATCTTTTACCAGTGGACGCTTTGAACTGTACAATAGCGTTTTTGTTTTTATTTTCCTTTAAATTCCGTGTTTGATTTTTTTTTATTGTGTCATCTAACTTTTGTTTTAATCATATTCGTTCGCTGGCGGCTGAGTTTCAGTCATAGAAGCCAGCTTAGGCTTTGAGTGACCCGATACGAAGCATTGAACTCTTGGCAAAATAAACCAATTTATAATAATTATTTTTAGTATTATTATTATTACTAATGCGACGACGATCGGACGGAAACACTAACACGCAAACACAAACACACAAACAAACGCACATACAAACACACACAAACAAAGAAACACAAACACACACAAATAAACAACAACAACCAAACGAACGAACAACTACAAACAAACAACTTATAATTTCGGTCCGGGCATCTCATCAAACCCGTTTCATCGAACACCGCCATTTTAGCAAGGCCATTTCATCGAACGCCGTTTCATCGAAGCGCAGTGTTTGCCCTGTGGTGGATATTGCTTAAACCCGCTCGGTCAAAACACTCTACAACGCTGCTGAAATGCAACATCGGATGACAGCAGCTTAGCGTTTAGTTTTAAGTGCAGCGCTTTGCGAGAAGTCTACAATCAAATCTTGAACTTGTACTACGACTTTAGAACTTAATCAACTAAAGCTTTTATGTAAGTTTCGCGATCTTGGTTTAATACGTAGACCGACCAAATTCCAAGCCTGCTACTATTCTCTTCATGTTTTTTCTCCTGTTTCTTATGGTGCTAGCGTTTCAGAAAGCCACTTCATTTCAAAAAGCCGTCAACATAAAAATAAAGCTGCCCAATACAAGATACCTGCCCGTGGGGAGCCGTAAATATATTGCCCTGATGTCTCCATTTTCGTCGCCAATGTCTCAATTGCATGAACTGCTTAATTGCTTCCAAACGGCGTCCTCAAATCATTACCTCCAGGAACGTATAATTTACTGTAACACGGGACGACAATTAGTGGTCTTGGCCCTATTATACTAAAGAAAAAAAAGCGTCCTAGTGTTTTGGTATTTAGTGACGAATTTAAACCTCTCTCGAGGGCCGTCATTCAAAAAGAACGTCTTCTTTTCTGCTATGGCGGTTTGTACCGCCCGATTATAGCAGAATGCCAGAAGGGAACGACCAAAGCCTGAACCTAATAACTCAAGTCCATGGCTCCAGGCAAATACCACGGCGTAGCCATTGCCTTCGGCATCGTGAAGAAAAATAAGAAAGAAAATAAATGAAATTGTGCAGATATTGGTAGCCTCGGGGTGCTGCAGTAAAGCTCTCTACAACTTATTTTTGAAGATAAATGAGAGAAGAAGAAAAAAGAATATATATATATTAATTTGCTCGTCTCATTTCTTTAGGTGACATCTGAAACCACACGCCTCGTGCGGTTGATCTATATTGCTTCCTTTCCTTGCCCTAACTCATAATTTGAGTGTCCATATATTTTTCAGCCTGAGTGACACATGTTCGCAGCAACTTCCTGAATACGTCCTACTCACCCACATGGAAAAAAAAAATAACAACAAAGTCGTGTCATTCTCCAAAACAGCCTACCACAGGCAGCATCACACAGAGCACGTGCCAAGATGCCCGAGCGGCAAGCATGCACCCACGCTGCCCACCTTCTGACCAGCGCGCGAGGTGTTTGACCGCTCGCGTCGTCCCAGCAAACAACCGGAGGCGGTTCGTTCCCGACTTCATCATCGGATCGCGAGGCGTCCGGTCGACCGAGCCCCCAATTCGGCGGCCCAGCCCCCACTCCGCGCATGTCGCTGCCATTTTCTTTTCGTCTTAAAACCGAGCACCGGTGGGTGAGCCATTAGGGGTGGCGTCAACGTGGGCGTTTTCCTGCAAGTGCATATCGGTGGCGGCATCGGCCGCACGCGCTCTCTACAATCACCGTATCACCAACAACAACGTATACCATAACACCTAGAGTAACCTATAAAATGATATACAAACGATAGTAGAGAACAAGAGAGAGTTTGGGATGAGGTACAAGAGTGGGCCTGCAGGAGGCTCGGCCCCCCCGAAATCGGTGTGGGTTGCCGCCGTCGGTCGCCTTGCAAACTCTGTTTCACTCCACGCTATGAAAAGATGGACCAGGTAGAAGGCATGCTGGATATGTACGCGCGGACAATCCCAAACGCACCTGTTGTTTGCTCTTTCATTCCGAGCGCCCTATAATTGGACCGGCGGATCCCAAGATTGCACTCACGCGATCCATCCCCCGCAACTTGGTCGGGTCGAGGCGGAGAATGACACGGCGCGTTCGCGAAAACCCACGTTCGGTAGGCACACCTGGAACACGTATATAACCCACGCCGTGGTCCACGCTGGGGTCAAACGGAGGACACGGAGGCCCCCTTGTCCAACATGACGCCATGCCCGCTTTTAGACTGTTGCCTGCTCCTACCTACGCAAAAAAAGACCGGGCTGCCCAAAGTATCGCCTCGTTCTTGTTGAAGCTGTTCCTCGAGGCGTGGGCATCGCGCCCGTCTGGTCTTGAGCTGGCTCCCCGGTGGTGTCTTGCAGGTCTTCTGCTTCTTCTTCGGTGGCAGAGGACGTCGAAGCAAATGGCTACCTCCGCACTTTCTGGAAGAAAAAAAGGGGGGGGGGGGTGAGACTTACTACACCCTTGTGTGTGGCTTCTGGAGCCAGGAGCCGCCGCTCCCTTCCTTGTTTTTTTTTTTTTTATCATATGATAATGCTGGTTTGCTTCTTACCGAGAGCATCGCGATGCACTTCTTGAATGGTGCGCGGGACGGGCCACCGTTGCTGGGTTCCTTGTGTTTCAGAGTTCAAGGGGGAAGGGGGGGGGTTAATGCACGGATGAGTGTGAGTACGTAGGCGGGACACGTGTAGGTGCCGCGTACTTTGGACGCAATTAATAGCAGGGTGGAGGATGGGGAACTTGAGTGGCCGTTTGCAACCGGAACGCTATAAATGAGGTGTGGGACTAGGTGGGAACGTTCATTTCGGGAGCGGGCGTGGGCCGGGGGTGTATTATCGGTGATTTGTTACAGCCACGAGCGTATACCGGGATCTATAGTGTTATTCGAAGCGCGTTAACCCGTGTAATGTCTAGGCACTGGTGTATGCAAACCACGCGTTCATTATCTTCCTTAATTCATCTTTTCTTTATTTTTCAACTGTCATTATAATGACCTACCTATTGATTCGGAGTCTGGCCTAGTTTGGCTGCCGTTGATTAGTTCCGTCTTGCCTCCACGTGTCGCTATGCGTAATAGTGGAATGTCGTCGAGGTTTTGAGGCTGCGCGAGCACGGTCATGTCAATACGGAAACCAAAGAACAGCATGGCTTCACCGAATAATCGGATCGCTTGACCATAAGATCTCGCCGGCGCCGACGTAGCTGACTGACGTCGCCATTGTAGAAATTATCTTCGTGTTTACGTAGTATTCTGTACACATAACCGCAGAGAGCCTGCGGAGTGAGCACTCCGCGAACCCGGTGGTGACGTGGAGATGGCGCGGTCGCGCGGTCGATCAGTCCAAAGTACATGCGTGCGAGAATCATTAACAGGTGACTATTCATTCTATTCGACCTATTTCTGAACGTTTTGCGTGTATTTCAAGCCTTGATTCAGCATCCCTTTAACCTTCGAAACTTATTGCAGTCGACCGTCTGTATAATTTAGATTGGACTAATAAAATTTAGAGGTTTGAGGTTTTATATAACGTAGGAAAAGCTAGAAGGTGGCGCAGCTCTTTTAACTGAAACTGCTAAGCTATATTATACGGCAACCTGGCCCATGATTACGTAAAACTGCAGCCTAAATTTTTTTTTATCTGCAGTCAGTCAGCGACCGGCACGACGTTATGGAAAAAAATGTTGCAGCTTTGTTCATATGATTAAACCCCGCGATGAAATGCGGCAGCTTTACAGGAACATCGTGAGTGAAAACAATTCGAAAATGAAATGGTACGACGTCTAGGACGTCAAGGGCGCCGTCCTAGACGACGTCACGAACGACGTCTAGGACGACCTCGTTTTACGACGTCCTAGAGGACGACGTAAACGTCGACGTCTAGGACAACCTCAAGGACGACGTCAGGACGACGTCAGACGGCCTCTTGTAAGACCTTAAAGACGACATCTTGGACGACGTCAAAGACGACGTCCTAGAGGACGACGTCAAAAACGATGTCTAGGACCAACTCTGGGACTACGTCACGGACGTGAGGTCACGTCAGCTTCAGCTACCGGCGCTTACGAGCTTACACGACCGGCGCTTACGTGACTGGAGCTTACACGCGACCGGCTCTTCAGCCAGGGGCGCTCGAGCCACGGGAGCTTCAGCCGTATACGCTTCCAGCCTCCATGGCTTCAGCCACGACCGCTTCAGCCACCATCTCTTCAGCCCCGAGCAGTTCACGCACGGGTGTTTCGTGACCTTGATTACGCGACCTCGAGCGTGGTTGGTCCTATAAAGCTACCGTTTTAGAATGTATCTATGAGTGTAGATTGAAGTATTCTTAAATAATATTTTCTCGAAATACATGTTTTAACTTAAGTTAAACCATACGCTTTGCAAAAAGTGTTTTTCCTTTTTCAGACGCGACGCTACTATGAACAGCATCAACCTGAATCTGCGGTACAACTGGACAAAAGCATTTTCATCTTACCCCACAGAAACCATTGAGATCAAAAAAAGTTCATACCACTAGGATATGGCGATTCACTTGTCTCAGGAATGAGAAGCAGATCCACGAAGAGAAGCCAACGGTGCTCGAAGCGTGTCGACCGTTTCTCTCGACTGTTGCTAGGCCTAATCTCTCGACGAAGCGGGCACGCTCAAAACTTTGACGACGGCACCATATTTGGATCTTGAGGTCGTCACACGGTAACTGTATACCACAGACAAAAGTGAACACCGACACGACTTTGCTGCGGAAACCCGGGTAAGTAAAAAACCTGGAAAATCACCGCAATAACCCTATATCGTCACCGTCGCCAGCCGCGACCGATGCCATTGTAGTGTTGCCGATGGGCGGTTGATAAAAGTAGTTCGACCGAAGCCGACACTCCGATCCAATGAAACTTAATCGAGCGGCGCCAAAAAGTGCTTCGTCACGGCGCCTGTTGTCTTGTGGGTTTGCTATCGCCAAACGGAACCACTATACGTAAACACACGACAACAACAACACAAACAAGAAGCGGGATAGCGCAACGAGGTAGAGGGGCTTAGAGTGATAAACCGGAAGTTCGGAAGTGGCACCCCCCGGTTGCCGCCATTTTTTACGCAAAAGTGACCACACGTCACGTGACCTCACAAGAGCCGTGACGTCACCGGTAAGATGGCAGCGCCCAGAGCTGGGGAATGCGAGTTTGTTCGGTGCGCGGTAGCCGCGATGTGTAGCTGCTTTCCGACGACTTCGGTCTTCTTCGTGCTCGGTGACGCAGGTATAATGTGAAAATATGAAGAAATGAGACTTTATTACCTTTTCCTGCAAGATTGCCATGTATCATCTGGATATTAACACCTGCGAGACAGCATCAGCCGTATCGCCGTACCGGTGCTCGGATTCCCGGATATGTTCGAGGGTCGATAGAACTTTGAGTGCTTTTAGCATGAAATTTTCGCATTCTCTTAGCTTTGTTTGAACGTTGGAATGTCTGAGAATCGACGCGAATTGTATGCGTCGGACGTAGGGCCTAGGGGAATTCGTTTCAGCCCTAGGTAACTGCATAATCACAGCCAACCTTTAGCGAGGAAGCTCCTGCGATTTTTACGTTTACGATATAACGTTTACGTTTACGTTATAACTCCTAGCATAATATATTCGCATTTTTCTAGGTTCGTTTGAACGTCTGAGAATCGAAGCGAAAGGTATACGTCGCGTGAGGACCTAGGGGAAGTTGTTTCAGCCCTGCGTCACCGAATAACCATAGAAACTTTTGGCGAGGAAGCTCCTGCGATCTTTAACCTTTTGTGCTAGTCGACGATTCTACATTCGATCGCTTTTCTTCCTTTTTTTGTGAGTGCGAATTGCACACTTATTTTCAGCTGCGAGGATGACGTTTTTATTGAGTGTGGGGATGAATAAATCGTTGCAGGCACCTGCTTCAATGCTATTCGACTTGCTATTTTTGGTGTACGCATAGATTAATTGCACATTTTTCTCTTTCGTGGGTTTTATTGCAGCAATACTTTTTTTCATCAAGAGTGCATTGTATTAGTCGGTCAGTTATTTACTTGTTCTAGTTACCTGTACAAGATGATTCATATTTGTGTTCACCCCTTGCCCGAAAAGCAGTCTTGTTGAAAAATGTTGACTACCATTCCTTTCGGTCTCTTCAATAGACTTCTTTCTAAAGTGTGGGCTGCCTATATTTCGTATTACCATAACCTGGAAAAAGGCAACCGCCACAGCCCCCTCGTGCCAATCAGATTGACGGAGTGAAGGAATGTGACAAATCTGTGCTGACGAGCACTCTGATGATATGTTGTCGTGTGCCTCTCTCCAACATGCATATTGACTCACCGAGACTGTAGCCTTCGTTGCTTGCCAAATTGTGATGGAACGAATTACAGTAGTTACTACTCTAATTGCCTAAGGCCTTCATACTTTGGGCATTTGTTCGACAAGAATGTTATGTCCGCCATCACTGTGAACTCGGCTGAGCGCCTATTAGACTCGAATGCTGCATTAGCGTTCGACGTGAACTGGGCTTTGCATCGAAAAAAATGGCAACAGTTGTGTTGCTTGATGGGGTTTTGCAAAAAGTCTATTGTGTCATATGTATTGAAAGTGTCCTGCTATATAACAATGCATGAACACATACCATTAAACTAGATGCTCAGAGGTGTGTTTGTTTTTTGCAATTAACAAGTTACAGCAGTGTGCTTCAATGTTATTAGCATGTGCGTAGTTTTAAGTATCCTCTCTGCAGTGCCTACAAAGGCCCCTGGAGAGAATAAATTAATAAATAACATTTTCACATCACTGGAGTTGGTTTTCAGATGCGCCATATGTTCAGGAGAAGTGGAACGAGTGCAGCCCAATGCAACCAGTCTGGCATGTCCCATTAATTAATATTGAGGGGTCAGAGATGCGAGTGTACTCAAAAGTTCCAACATGTGCGGTGAACAGAATTCTTTGTGTAGAGACTCTGAAGGCATAAAGGCGAGCGGAAATATGTTTATTAGGTTAGTGTATCAAATATGTTGATTTCCACTTGATTACGTAACTATTGGTTCTTTGCAAACGGTTCCATAACGAGTTCTTTCTGCGACAGTCTCGTGTCAGGCGTTCAGTCATAGTACCTGTGCTGCTTGTTGTCGGATGACGCTCCTGGCACGTCGGTGTTCAGTTTGGTCGAGTGGCAACTTTGACCGACTGATGCCGTCTTGCAATCATACGTCATGTGCGGCCACTGACATCTGATGCACTGAAGCTGCAGTGCTGGCTTCTAATCCGCAAAGTTTCCTGGTAGTTTTCTGCATCAATGCAGCAAGCTCGGGCATGTATGAATGCTTCGGCGTTGGGGTGTCTCGTTGAATCGGCATTGAATAGTAACGGGTAGCCGATGATGGTCGTCGTGACTTTGTGGCATAAGTCGCCCTCGGATCGTCAGATGCCGCTTCGCTCGAAGAAGACTCCAGATGAATAGCCTGTCGAACTTGTTCCGAAACAATCTCGGCAATCAAAATAAAAGCCGGGCAACTGATGGCAGGAAGTAGCTTCCTGATCTCCGCCCGGACAACGTCGAGGATGTCAAGGATGCCTGGGAGGCTGGCGTCGAAGTCGCAGCTGGACGACTCGAGTGTCGAGAAGCTGGGGAGTTGTTGATAGTGACAGGCTCGGGCCTGCAGTGTACATTCAATGTTGGAAGCCGCGGTGATGTGAACCCTTCGACTGTTGTCGTGGAGTTGCGGACAAGGCTGCCGGAGGTGTTGTACCTCACATGAGGGACATGGGATTTTTAGCTTCTTGTCTTCTATAGAATCAGGGTTGGCGTGGGTGCTCGATCAAGCCCAAAACATCTTCCACGAAGGCGGTGACGCTCTCGTTGGGGCCGCATCCTGGACAGAATCAGGAATTCGGCTCTCCCGGCCAATGTTGGCTGATGAACGTGCACTTCAGCTCGATCTTGCAAACTTCCTACGACGTTAAGGAGGATTCGTTGTTCTCAAACCAGTGCCTGGCAGTTTCTTCCACGAGAAGTATAGCTTCTGCAGGAGCTGGTTGTCCATCTACCTACTGTGGCGGGCGACACGGTCATATATTTCAATCCAGCCCTCGACGTCTTCATACACTTTGCGTGAAAGGGCATCAGAGTGCGAGGTGCGACGGGCATGCATACGATGATGGGAGCGGACGTGGTTCGTTGTTACAGGTTTGCCATTGTTGGCTTAGTCAGCTTCGGTTTTTCTGGCAAAAGACTGAATTCCGGTGGTTCCTGCTGGTAGCAGCGACTTGCTCGGATTTCAGGTTCTTCGTGGTGCATTTCCAAGGTTCGTCCTTGCGGTACTCGCTCGTCTTGCGGTTTTTCTGCCGGGCTTGGGATAGGCCTTAGTTTACGGCTCGCCGGGCGTTTAGGACGCGGGATAATCCGCTACCCGTGTCTTAATTGTTATCGGGCAACTCGGCTGAGGAGCCGCCAGGGCCCACACAGAGTGAAGGGCTATGGGTAAAGTGTGCAGCACCTCCACCAGAACATACGATGACAGCTGAGCATGGCCTGGAACTTTCCAGAATAGTAAATATTGATAGAAAATAGGGCTGGAGCAAGCATCTGTGACAATATAACAAAACAGACAGAAGAGAGTCTATCCTGACCACTAAAAAGCTGCATTGTTTTAGAGGCATTCTGTTCGAATAAATCCTCTCCTTCGGGGTTTGGCGACTGCCGTGGACGAACTGAACTGAAATGGATGTGGAACCACTTTTCTGGTAATGAGCCGCTGCAGACTGTCGTCGCAAAGCGACGTGAACGGGTGGACTGGGTAGGTAACACGCGCGATGAAATGTCCATACAGCTTGCAATTCGCGTACCGAGTGTTGATGAAACTTGTGTCGACGAAACGTGCGACAGACAAGCGGAATCAATACCAACTGCAACACCTGTGCTCCGTGAAAGTGCACGTCTACGCCATAACAATTTAGGAAGCAGCATAGCATCACCTAAGGCACGGCACAGGAACTACCAACTTGAAGCACTTGAAGGCAGCTCTCCAGTGCGCCGCACAACCAAAGTGAGCCTTCGGTCATTTGAACGAAGCGGCACCAGGATTGCACACTGCCAAGCACGACTCACGCAATTTCCGTCGCTAAACTGCGTATCCAAACATATTGCACACGCTTCACTGCAGACCTCGAAGATTCCGATGGTCAACGAGAGCACAGAAACGTCGCCTTAAAATTTACTTGCGGTATCCGAATCAATCCGAGGTCCGAGCAACGTAGGGCCGATTGTCTTTTTCGTGGCAATATCCCCGTCGGTCACCAGCGAAATGCACACCGTTCCTCCTTCTGTTCACGTTATACCTACGTCCGACACCACGCTGAACTCTGAAGTCGCTTTCGACCGGCCTCATATGACGGCTTCCGCGTCTGAAATCAACTCGCCGACACGAACGACAACAAACAACGCATCCGACAAGCTCCGGCCCAGCTGGGACCAGCCGCTGCCTGGGCGCTGCCATCTTTCCTGTGACGTCACGTATTTGGTTTGGTCATGTGACGAGTGGTCAAATTTGCGTACAATGGCAGCCGCCTTATGGGGGTCACTTTCGAGTGCAGACCGGAACCCCGGTTTATCGCTCTAAGCCCCTCTACCTCGTTGATAGCGGCGCATTTATTATGCATGATTGGTTTATACTTCGTTTCAGCTTCGGTCCGAGCGCGGCCGATGTTATGAGCCGAAGGGCCAATCAAACCCCGCAAAAAGCGCAGCGTCATGGCGTGCTCTCTGCGCTTGATAGGACTAGCCGGCGGAGAAGCACGCACAGAGAGACGGCGAATACCGGCTCGTCCTATCAACTGCAGAGAGCACGCCATGACGTTGTGCCTCTTTCGCTGTTTGATTGGCCCTTCGGCTCATAACATCGGCCGCGCTCGGACCGAAGCTGAAACGAAGTATAGTCAGATAGCAGTAACGATACACTTTCCGAACTGTTTGATTGGTTCATCGCGTCGTAGCCATGGATACACCACTGCAATCAACAACTCCATCACATGACTGCGGTACACCGATGGTCACCCTACAACAGAGCTTCGAGTTGTACTTCGTTTCAGCTCTGGTTGAGACGCAGCCAACCCAACGAGGTAATGGGACCAATCAAGCAGCCTAAAAAAGCGCAAGTCACTAGGCCGTTTCTGTTTACGATTGGCTCAGCGATGATAGAACACGTACAGAAACAAACATAAGGAACACCATGATGCAGCGCTTGGGACGCTGTCTAATCACAATCGTGAGATTTTTTTTTTTTTTCATGTCTTGGTTTCTTGTTGTTTTTCTCTTCTAAAGAACACATTCTCTCTTGCTGAGTCCCCGGAGGTTTGTGTGACCGATCCCCGCTGCGCTCGCAGCGCCACCTGGCAACCGCAGCCGCCCTACACCACGACGCACGTCCACCCGGTGTTTGAAGCCACGTGCAAGCGAGCGCACGCACGACCATGTGTGGGAAAATCGGGCAGGTGGAAAAGAAGAGAGCGGTGGTCGAAACACACGCTGAAAGGGGCAGGTTGCCTGCTGCTGTTTGTTCTACTACCGCGGGGGTCTTTGAAGGGGAGAGGAGGACGACAGGTGGAAAGAGTATATGTTGTTGTTGCTGCTCCTGTTAGGAGGAGGAGGAGGGAAGGCCGAAGGGAACCATGGTGTTCGAATCTAATGAGAGCGAAGCGTCGGCGTTCAGGCGTTGTAATGGGCGGACGACATCTGATAGCTGTCGCGGGACTACCGATAGCAGAGGGCGAGCCTTCGCTGTTTATCGGCTCCAAATAGAGTAGGGGTGGACGTTCAAACTCGATTTCGTTTTATTTCTGTGTGCCATTGCACTGAAGGTGAACAGTTTCAAGCTATTAAAGTTGTGCGTTCTTCTTAACATCTCTTGACGAAAGCGATAATAATAAAATTGTTGGATGTGAAAAGTTACTCCAGTTTCTATTAGCAGATGTTTACAACTTCGAAGCTGGTGAAAACAAACAAAAATCTTTCCGAACAAAACACGATTGTTTGGTCCAAAGCTCAGTGAGTTGTCATCGCATGTAAAACAGCGCGATGTCACCTCCAATACTTGTGCGAAGACAGGAAAAGCACGTGAATCCTGGTCCCCGGGTCCTTTTGTGTCAGTCGCTTTGCCCTTGCTTTCATCGATACCATCCCATATAATGAACATATCAAGAAATAACATAAAATACAACTCCAGCAATAATTGCTCTTGATGAATCACGTTATTATCATATATTTGCTCGTTTTCCAACATATGCTGGTATTATAGAAGTACGCATCTGAAATGAACCGTATGTCGTCTTACTCAGCCGGTACTAAGATCAAGACCCACGTCAGTGACCCCTAATATTCGCACAGTCATGTGATAAGGGTCACGTGGTAGTTATCATACTCATTTGTGTCACTTCACTAACATAAGTGGTGGTCATTTTATTACGAGTTGTCGCTTTCATTTTTACAAGAAGTCATATCACTTCTTCGACAACTGTTTGGAACTGGGAGCACTTTTATATTCAGTTTTCTTATCTTTTAGATACCAACATTGGATAAGTATATACCTTTGGCAATCATTTATTTACTTACTAGAACAAACAAACGCAGATTTTTTTCTTATCGTTTAGTTTTTGTGGCTACGACACGGCTTACTTTTACTTTTTTTTTATTTTTTACGACCAGGCGCAAAACACTGTCGTGGTAGGAGCTCTGAAACAGTCGGTGTTGCCTGTACAATTTGTTTTAGAGCTTTGGCTGGATAGATCTGGTAATTTTACTAGCACTTCAATTTTTCAAATACCCCTACGGTGACAAAGCCTCTACCAGCTGAGCGTTCAATTGGGATATGCAAATTGGTGTTTATGTGGTGCTGCATGCAAATAACTGTTATTGTTCTCGCAGCGTTTTGTCTTGTTTTTGTTTTTACAATATTTATTCTTACCTAATTTGTTTACTCAGATGCTTAGAAATAAAGTTGAGTCGACGGAGTTATGGAAGTCATATCCACTTATATCAATGTGAGTAGCAGGGACACAGCGCGGAGTTCTCTCAGATTTACAAATCACGAACACCTGACAGACAACCATTGAGAACAGCTAACAAGTCAAACGTGCGCGCAGGTGTCAAGCACCTGCATCGCACTATCGTCTTGCCGCCTTTGCCGCGGCATTTGTATCCGTATTTCTCCGACGACCTCCCTCGGCCTATGATGTAGCCGCCAATGCTAATTTTCGTCGCTTCGTCAACGTCAACAGATCCCGCACTTACTTTCACCCTGCGCGTCTCTGCACCTGAGCTCCAAGTGACACCTTCCGTTAATCCCTCTCACTTTCCACTTAGTGTCGAAATTCAACCCGGCAAACTATTTTGGCCGCTTCCCCTTTTCCCCGCAGCTAAACACAACCCTGCTTAATCCCCCCCCCCCCCTCACCCTCAACAAAAAAAATTGTTTTTTTTGACAAGGCAGTGCATGGTGTTTAGGAGAACGAGTCCATGTGGTAAGCCTCTTGATGTCTCACCCTAGCCACAAAGAGCGGTGCTTCAGAGGGATCTAAAGAAAAGAGGCTTCTTGAACCACTGCCTCTTTCTGGGCGTTTGTGGACAAAAATAAAATAACATCATTGTCTTTTCGTGTCCTCCGGCCACGGATCTGGGGACAGTCAACAATATTCCAGAGGATGTGTGCTGACACATGCCACGAACGAGCACTGGTACCAATTCCCTGCCCATCTTTTCCCGTACGTCCTGTGGGCGCCGCTACCATGCTGCCGGTGTGTGTAGGTTCACCTGGCAGAAGTGTGCCCACTGGTGCCAGACTGGTGCCGCAACAAAGTGCATTCGACCAGCTTGGGCCAGACTAGCTTAAAGCCTAAATATACGTGCAAACGTCCGATTACCTAGTCTGGCCACCGTGGGTGGAATGCGCTTTGTTGGGTCAGCAGTCTGGCAACCGTCACCATGTCTTAGCTTTGCAGACAAAAATGGAAGAATGGATGATGAGTGCCGTTTTAATAACAAAGAGGAGATTAGAACACTGGTAGCAATTATCTAGAGAGAATTGAATGACGTACAAATAACTCATCTGGAGACAGGCGGGAGAGAGGAAAATTGGGACTCTCTCCCGCGTGGCTTCGGCCCAAAGTCTCAACCCTGTCTCCCGGTGGGCCCGGTGCTGAGGTGACGCCCACCAGGTTTGACCAGAGGTAAATTGGGGACTCCCTCGCCAGGGGGAAAAGGCACGGGGTGATGTTTTTAGTTTTTTGTTTGTTTGTTGTTGTTTTTCTGGCCGATCCCCTAAAGGTTATCCTAGCGGTATCCCACACCGCCTGGTGATAGTTACAAAAATGCAGAGGGGAAGCAAATGGGCTTAGTAGGGCGAAGGGAGGAGTCATTATTTTGGTTTTTAGTTTCTAGGCTAGGTGGAGCAAGATACCGCCCGATATAAAGGGTACAGCCGTTTGCACCCCTCCAGCCATCCATCCAGGCTTGACTATCAGAGAATCTACACACGGCCAGCAACAAGTATGCAGCCGGAAAGAAGTGATTGTGAAAACGCGATTGTTTAAAAGAAAAGCAACTGGCTTATCAACCCGACTCGCTGTATCCTTTGCTGAGCTTCATGACGGTGAGCTTCAGCGCTTCCGTGACAAAGATAACGCACAGTGAAATTCCAAGTCTGTTGTTCTTTTGCATACGCTATGTGAGAGTTAGTATGGAGGGCACCTTCATTTCTGCTTTAGTTGCCGCTTTCATAATAGTCGGTGGCTTTGTATGCGATCGTACGAATGGGATGGAAGACTTTTTGGTGGTGTGAGTTGTTTGAAGTATAGGGTAGTTTTCAGGAACATGAAGGTTCTCACCTCATATTGTGTTTTTAGAGAAGACGGAACGAAATTTTGGATGACTGCAAGGTTCGATAGTGAGGCAAGATGCAACCAGCTGGAAAAGCACCGCTTCGCTTCCCATCAGGTGGGCCGGAGACAACTGACACAACAAGAAGAGAGTCCAATGAAAAACTGTGAAATGCCACAGCGGTCCCCATATTTACTCGATTGCCCCAAAACACCTGACAGAACCATTGTTCGAACCTCTTATTCATTTTTGCCAGCTACGCTTTCGTGTACACAGGAAAGAAGGAGGATCTAATTCGTGCTAAACCCGAGTTCGAGTCCTATTCAAACAGTAACAAACAAGAAATATTAGATTCTATTTTAAGTTTCTTGAGATATTGAATTTGCGGGATTGTTCAACAAAAACTCGCTTCTGAAAATATTTTTCCAAGCTGAAGTCGCTGAGCAGCCCAGATGAACAAACATGAACAAGAGACGAGACAACATTCGTGAGAATATTAACCACAACGCTGTAGAATTAACACCGGCCGGAAAGACCCACCGAAACCGAGACAGAATTGCATCGGATGGAGCGCAGTCGGCGTCAGATGACCAGCCACAACAACAAAGCTTACTAGGGACGCGCACGGATGATGCGTCCTTCTCTTCTTCCAAGTTCCCAGACAGACCCTATAACGGATGCAGGTGTGTGCACAGATGCAAGAGCCGTCCTGCTGGGCTTGCATACCAGAGACCAAGAGCGGCGGCGCCTGTTCGCCATAGACATCATGACTCGTTCCTTTCGTCGAGAACTCTGTCTGTACCGCTTGTTCTCGGAGAGTGATGACACGCGTGCGTGGTTTCCCTGGGACTGCAGATGCCTTGCGCCAAGGACTCCAGGTGGTCGGTCCGAAGGTCCGGCAGCCAGGACTCTTCCTCCGCCGATGGTTTTTCGAGGAAACGCCCGCGTGAACGGAGATCTCTTGTATAGTGGACCGGCTGGGAGCTGGAGACGAGAACAGAAATGCAGCCGACGTCGTTTGGCAACTGTCCCGACGACTGCCAAGCGCTTTTTCTTCTCGGAGAGCTCGCTTTGTCTTGACAGTCGTCCTCTTTAGTAGAGGTGCGGCTCTCCCAGCAAAACACACAATGGCGTGGCTGTGTTTAACCTCTTCGTTTCTATCTTTATTTTTGTGTCCGTGTGTGTCTCTCCTTTTCCGAGATGTGGCAGCTATTCAAAATGACTTGAAGCGTATTGTCTCGCCGTCGTACGGTTCACCGACTTACGGTTTACCGACGCAGATTTGGCATGCAAGTTTCCGTCGGAAGTAAATAATCATTTTTGTTCCGACAGAATTTAGCTAAATAATCAATCTTTTTTCTTTCGCAAAAGAAAGATCGATTTCATTCGTATTGATCGCGATATTTTCCCGACAGGTCAACATACTGCATAGAAATTTTCTTTTTGTTTGATCACAGAAGAGTTTGATTCTTGTGCAGCTAAGGCAGCGCGCTGTATAGTAAAGCATATTTAATAGTCAATGATAGGGCTATATACTATAATTGTCACAAAAAGTAAAACAATGATTGATATGAATGAATCAATGATGAATGACTGTTACATGGACCATTGAGATTGAATGTAACATAGTTAAATGCAATGGAACTGAACATGACAGTCAAGCAATCATTCCTCGATCACTTGCTATTGTCGTTGACCGTGTAACAAATGACAACCGGGTGTTGATTCACATCTCGAGGCTCATCGGTAAAACAATACTATAATTAACGAACAACGCGTAAATGAGCCATGAGATTACTACATTGGCGAGGTGTTATCCCAAGTGTAATTTTACAGATACCCCCTTCCGACACCGGGAGTGTTTCCAGTTTCTCACATCGCATCCGGCGTTTTCCTGTTCTGTCGAAACGGACATCGACTACGAAGAATTCGCGCGCAGCTGCAGGAAGAGAATTAAGTCAGCCATTCTTCATTAGGAATGCCGAGCACACGCGTCTACGAGACACGCACAATGGGAAGGCC
Source organism: Ixodes ricinus (assembly GCA_037355805.1). Classification (NCBI taxonomy): domain Eukaryota; kingdom Metazoa; phylum Arthropoda; class Arachnida; order Ixodida; family Ixodidae; genus Ixodes; species Ixodes ricinus. The sequence continues at coordinate 96,957 of JAZHYW010064617.1, read as the reverse complement.
AAGACATGTCCAAGGACGTCGATTCACGAGAAAAATTGTCGTCTTAGAAAAGACCGCTACATTTTTTATTTGGTCGTTTTTTTTCTTTCCCGAATTTTTGGTTTTGTTTTCCCCCATAAATCCATCTTGAGGCGCTTAAAAACACCCGTCGTTATTTGCAACGTTTCTCAACCGGGGGCTCTAAATGAACAGTCGTCAATCTTGAGCGCGCGCGTTTACCCCACGGCGTAAAGACGGCTCTGGGAATGCCAGAGGCGTCGTTTCTTGTCTTCGTAACAAATTGCCATGGGTCCCGAAGACTGCATGATTTTTTCTGCTCTTCTACTGGCATCATTGAATTTGCTCTTCTTGACAACTAATCGTCGCAGCGTAATCGATACGGAAACTTGAAGGTAATGTATTTGGTGCAGTTTTTCTTCTCTTCATAAGACACATAGCACCTGTGCAATCGCCGTTCAGCAGTCGTGTTGAGTCAAACGGCGCGCGTGGCCAAGAGGGACTCGTCTGCTGCATGCGACTTTGCAGGATCGTGTTTGGAGGAGTGTTTGAAGAGAGGACGATGAAACCTATACGCTTATGCTGCGTCATTCTCTTCTTCGGCTTCGGCTGACTGGTTCACATAACGGATGGAGAGGCACTTTGTCTCTCCTTAAAACGTGAACTCTCCGTAAACAGAGCAAAGAATGCAAGTGCGAGCGTAGCTTTGACTCGATACGAATTGCTATCGAGCGCAGGGATCTTGTGCTTGCAGCCTTTGCTGTAAGCTCTTGCTACAGTGAGACGAAGCGTTAATTAATTTTCCCGTCTTACGCAGCAGGCTATGAGCTCACGTTTACGTACAACATACCTTTCGACGATTACCAGAGTGAATTAGAAGCAACTCCGTTATTTATTGACACCGTACGCTTAAGGCTTCAACTCTTGCGTCTTTTGTTTCTTGTCAACATCAACAGGCTTATTTTTTCTATTCCTAAATCTCGCGATTGTTTTTGCTCGTTCCACTAAGCAAACGAACACTAAGCAACCCAACAGACAAAACGGTTAGACGCGCGAACAGAGAGCTTTAGGAGATTATTCCGATACCCCAGATACCGCTACCCGATGACGGTACAATGCTTGCGCAAAGGCGTCGGCGCGGTATCGGGTATCGTTGTCGCGGCTACCGGAACGACATACTCAAAACTCCCAATTACACGTTGAACTGTTCACAAACAAAAAAATAATAATAATTAAGAACACCTATTTAAAGTAAGGCCCTGATTGCATCAGTCGTTCTTCTCTGTCACCCTATTTTGAATTTATTTTTGCAGATGACGTTTATGCTCATCTTCAGTTCCTTCCGTCCCGTATTACAGTAGGATGTCTACGATTCAAGGCAAGGTTAACCCCCGCATAGCGTCGTTTGGCGCTATGGGTGAGCGACGCCGCTGCCTCAAGACGACAATCGCTCGACTGCGCAACCCTCTTCCACATCCGCTTATGGTCAAGAGGTCCACCGAGTCAAGAGGTCCAACGAGTCAAGAGGTCCAATAGCCACGTGACAGCCGAGTCAAGAGGTCCAACGAGTCAAAAGGTCCAATTCGAGTCAAGAGGTCCAACGCGTCAAGAGGTCCAACGAGTCAAAAGGTCCAATTTGTGTCAAGAGGTCCAACGCGTCAAGAGGTCCAACGAGTCAAGAGGTCCAACGCGTCAAGAGATCCAACGCGTCAAGAGGTCCATTGAGCCTTATCTTTATCTCTGTTTATAATTCTATTGCTATAAATGGCTGCTTGTGACGGTTACTGACTGTTTGATTTATTTGAATGATTTTGGACAATATAACTACTACATAGCTATCGGCGACAAGCAGACAGATACTATTTGCCACAATGTATATGTATTTGAGTGTTAAATAATGAATAGTGCCTGGCGATATATTTTGGACTTGCAGAACTTAGTATCTGTCTTCCAGTCTTTCTGTTCTAGGACACATTTATGCCATTTCTACAGAAGTGTCTCTCAAATTCTCGAGATATAAAAATACAAATGTACCTCAGCATCTCGCGTTTAGCCTTCCCTTTCATGCATCTCAGTATTTGTGATCGCAAATACTTCATTGGGTGACCTTGTCCAGTCCCGGCTTCTCGTATGTTCTATTAAAAATATGATGCGCTGCTGTTTTATGCTTTAGTTCTTATTCACTGAGTTCACCGAATCACTAAAGAGGTAAATAACAGAACATGGGAAGAAGCTCAAATATCATGGGAGGGCGTCTTTAAACGAGCCCAAATTACGCCATTTGGCGTCAAATAGAGTGTCGCAAATGAATGCGAGCATTGTCTCCTTGAAACGTTATGACCGCTGCAAGCTAGCGGGTTAATCTGGGACGTTGGCTTACTCAAAAGTACGGAGCAGCCACAAACACTTATGCTAGCGATATGTAACTCCTTTACTGCTCTTTATTTTTGAGAATGCTGTAAAATAAACCATGAAACGGAACATTTCATAATTAAGCATTCTTGACACGAATTACCTAACACTTGTCTGTCGATATCGTTTATTTTTAGTTGAAATTACGCGATGTGTTATTCGGGCGGAATTGTAAGATGGTGGGTTAGTTGCTCAATCATTTTTAGAAAATTGGGTCATATAGATTGAAATCGATTGAAGAACTGTTCGTGTCGGAAAGCACGTCGATCTCTGAAGCCGATAGATCTAGTGTGTCCAGTGCTCGGCCATGGCGAATGGAAAAATGACTAACTTTACATGCCATGCTGCGACAGGGCAAACTGTCTCTTCAAGTTCTTCGAAGACCAAGGACTTCAAAATATAAAGGAAGCTATTTTTGACGGGACGTAAACAAATTTAAACAAATACTACAACTTTTGAAAATGATGTCACAGAAATAATAATAAAAAACACTATCTTCAGTTATCCTGACATCAAACGCCGTAATAGTGCTTTAGTGTGATGCTAGACGTCGAAATAGCAAATAACTATGGACATATCTTTCGCTTGTGACGAAAGATATGTTCAAAGTAGTTTTACAATTATTTTGAACCCGGATGTCGAAGTAGTCACTACCTAAACAAAAAAGGCATCTCAAATCGTGGAATGTTAAGACCTTTCCGGTGACGTGTTCGATATTCGCGGAGGAGAGCAACACGGGAGATGCAAATTTACGACATTGTGGTCAGGGGTAGAAAAGCAAATATCCACAGCCCTGCAGGGCTGCAGGTCCCCAACAAACCAATGTTGCTATAAGCTTGACAGTTTATAACAACAATGATTTTCGGTGTTTAAAAATCCAGTGCCCAGCATGCGATCCCCACAGCCCAGCGCGCGCGTATTTGTCGCTTCAGAAACCAAGCAAATCACGGGTCATACGCACGAACACTGAATACATCACCGGACAGAAAATATGTATCAAAGCCGTGTTCGTGAGATCCCCCTGTCGTGTGGAAGTCTTCACAGCTTAACTTTTTTCTCTTTTTCCGGCATTTTTCTTCTCCGCCTTATTTTGTTAGCATCTCTGTTTTCTGCTTTTTTAATGCGTGAGCATTACCTGGCTCAGTCAGCGAAAAAGCCGCCGGCAAAATCTCCCGTCAAACTCCGTGACTTGTCCAACACAATCCAACGCAATAAAAAAAAACGAAATCTCTGGTCACGTGAGTTCGTATCCTATCTAATCATGTGACCAAACCAAAAATATGGTCACGTGACCTTCTGGTCACGTGACCAAACTGAAAAAAAATCTGGTCACCTGACCTCTCTGGTTACTTGAGCACGAAACCATCCTCGTTTCGAACCTAGGCCTGGTTTCCCTGGTTTCGAACTGCCTGGTTTCGAACCTAGGCCTGGTTTCGAACCTAGGCCCTCTTGATCGTGAAACTAGTGGGCTATCCGTTGCGGCAACACAACTCGGGCAAAGTTAGTGCTCACGCATTCCCACATCATAAGAAAAAGCTTAAGATGCCCTCGTAGTTTTTTTTTTTTTTGCCTGTACTTATTTTACATTTTTTGCCTGTACATATTTCACACCAAGAGATGAAACGAGTCAAGATATTCAATATTGGACCTCTTGACGCGTTGGACCTCTTGACACATCGAGGCAAGAGTCAAGAGATCCAATATGGGTCAAGAGGTCCAACACGTCAAGAGGTCCAACGAGTCAAGAGATCCACGGCGAGTCAAGAGGTCCAACGCGTCAGGAGGTCCAACGGGTCAAGAGGTCCAATATTGGACCTCTTGACTCGTTGGACCTCTTGACGCGTTGGACCTCTTGACTCGGAATCTTCCACACCCCGTCGGAGGACCCCTTCTCGTCCGACTTCCTCCTCCCAAAGACTTCGTGAGTAACGAGCGCAGATGCCGGCGGCGCAAAGAACCTCCCCAAAATAAGACACGGGGATCGCTGCGAGATATCCTTCTCCGACAGAGAGGTATTTCCCGGACGATAGTTTGCTTCGCTACACTCGGGTCCCATTCCCCAACGAAGCGTCTCATGCTTCTTACTTATACTCTCGTTCGAGCGGTGGGTTTGGACTCCAGACGCCAGAACTTTTATCGTATTCTAAATTAATTATAGTTTTTCTTTGTCTGAGGTAATTAATAATCTCATTGTTAACTCGCGTGTCTGCAGTGCAAAGCCGAGCACTGGACACTAACGCGATCCGCGATGCGGAGCATCGCGGATCGTTATTTAACGTGCATCACGCAGTAGTGATCACACGAACGCGTGCCGGTACGAAACTCATCCAGATCGAAACGGGCGGGGGCGGCGGGAAATCGAACCCAGGAGGTTCCCAGCGCAAGCTTTCGCTCCACGCACCGAGCTGAGACGCGTTAGCCCACTCGGCCACTTCCAGGAACACCGATACAATTTCATTTTCAGTAACAGGGCATAAAAATATAGAGTTATTGTTCCCTTGTCCATTTATTTTATAGGTGCGAGTACAATTAGATCCACGATTGGCGACGTTTGCAAAATAGTCATTAAATGCATTTGCCAGAGGGATACCGCCCAATTGTTTACCATCACTGATTATGCTGTCAACGGAGGTTGATGTTTCTCTGCGGTTTAGGACTGAGTTTAACTTCTTCCACATTATATCAGTCCGCCAATACGATAACGAAAATGATTCACTGTAATATTTTTCTCTGGCTTTACGGAGCTCCTTTGTAAGTTGGTTCCTATATTTTTTGAATTCTTTCAAGCAATTAGAGTCACGCGTTTTTAAAAATGCCCTATACATGTTGCATTTTATTCGCATTTTCCGAATCAACTCCTTGCTGATCCACGGTTTCCTTGCTTTATTGGGCGTTACCAATTTTCTTAAAGGAAAACTGTCATTATAGGTGGCTCAAAATATATCCAAAAACAAGTCGTATGCTTCGTTTGCATCTGTTTTTCTGTAAACCTCACTCCAGTCTATGCATGCAATGTTTTTCCTGAATATTTCTAATTGGATTGGCGTAATTGGCCGAGTGTAAACAAATTGAGATGGCTGTTTCATTGGGATGCTTTTTGTTCTTGCAGTAAAGAAGTATACTGGCAGGTGATCACTAATCGCGCAACTCATCGCTCCTGCTTTTGTAGATGACGTTGCGGAATTGAGTTATAAAAAGATCTAGAAGTGTTTCCGAAGTTTCAGTTACCCGCGTTGGCGTTGCTATTTAATTTGTACAAGCATAGACAGCTAGAAGACTTTCCATATCGCATTTGTGAACTGAATCTGCAAGCAGGTTTATGTTAAAATCCCCTCCCCAAACGATGTCATATCTATTACTAGACGCATATTCAAGAAACACTTCCAAAAAGTTTTAAAAAGTCGCAATATTTCCTTCTGGAGGGCGGTAGAACACCGCAATAATCGTATTGTTTATTACAAAGGATAACACTTCATAATCCTTATTAGTAATACAGTATTCGGTCAGTAGCTCAGAGTACAAGTTTTTCTTTATAAAGAGCGAGATCCCGCCACCTCTGCTGCTGTTCCGGTTTAAAACATGACTGTTATACATTGGTAGCTTGAAAATATCAGTTTCATTAGTGTACCATGTCTCAGAAAGCATAATAACATATAAAAAAACCAAACTGTTTAAATAACAATTCTAGCTCCAAAAATTTGTTTTGCAGAACGTACGTTTAAGATTCTGCGTGCCTTGTTTCTTGCTGTTAAAACTTGTGCATAAAAAATGGACTGTCGTTTCCTTTGACTCGCGCTTTCAACGGATAATTAAGACGCTTAAGCAAGCGCATCAATTAAATTGTAAAGAAAAAAAAGAGGGCACGGAATATGGAATAGTTGAAACATCAATCCTTCCCGTAGCAAAATATTTCAATTGTGGAAGAAATTTCTGACCCTCGATTAAGAACGGTAGACGAAATGACGCATTTGAGGAAAGTTAATGAATGCGATGTTCGATTTTAATTTTAACGCCTAACCAGAGCTCCAACGAGCTCTTTCTTCAAAGCTCCATCGTATGTTGTGGCCCATGCACCTGGTGGCAACCGAGAGAACAAAAGAAAGGGTCTAACGGGGACGTTGTGCTTGGTACCATAGCCTCCTCTATACTCACAAGGCCTGGCAGTTCGACGACGGAGCCATAGAGTGCCCGTTCGCAGATTTGGAGCGCGAGGATCTGGTAGCAAAGAGCATCAAACAGCCATTTCTCCTGGAACCTGGACGTCAGCGCCCCGCTTTTGCAGCGGCGAGGCCCCGAAACACACTTGTTCGCTCGGGAGAAGTGTGTTTCACGGCGTCTCGCCGCAGCGGCGCGCCAGTCACGTGGTTCTCCTCTCATTCGTTGTCTGCCGGAGCGGCGAGACAACGAAGCGGCCGCCGAAATGGAAAAGGTGGAGCACCCTTCCATTTCGGCGAAATGGAAAGGTGGAGACACCCTTCCATTATCATGCTCAAGCTTCTCTTCCGTTTGGAGTCGTAGCTCTTCGGCGTTCTTATCAGATAATGCCGAACCCTGATCGGATGCGGAGTGATAACAAGATGCTCGAAACACTCCATATGCTGGGAATTTATCACAGTGGTACCAAATCAGCCGACCGCACTTCCTGTGGGAACATCCATTTCAGCCGTCAAGCTTCAGTCATACAAAATCATCGGTGTTCGCATGCAGATAAAACGACATAGTTATCTGCGGAGACGTATTTAACTACGTTCGCGATGATATTCTAATCATCCGTGTTTCACCACTGCTAGCTTTGCTCCTGCTCCACGAGTGTTAACTTCGGTGCCCCCCAACTTTCCCACGAGCTTAAAGTCTTTCTAAAAAGAGTTGATTTAGGGGTCTTCAATGACGCGCAGTAAGTTTCTAATTGGAACCATAAGTATATTTTTATTAATTAAACAGTTAATTTACGAATTTTTAATTAATTAGTCGACTTATCGTTAAGATTAGCCCCCTTGACTCCGTCCCCCTAGTCATACAACTCACCTGTACAGACCGCATATGAGTAGCTTTCACGCCTTTTTTAATACAAATCTGTAAAGCTTACAAGAAAGCACCCTGTATATATATCGAGTGTTGGCGGTAACGCGTTACAAGTAACGGCGTTACCGGTAACGCGTTACTTTTTGGTAACGTAGTAACGTACTCGTTACTTTTCTAAAGAAGTAACGGGTAACGTATTTACGTTACTTATTTTGAGTAACGTGTAACGAAATTACGTTACGTTACATTACTTCCTAAAACTTAAAAAAATTAAATTTTTTTGTGTTTTTAAGTGCTTAGTTATAAATTCCTTAGTCAAAAAATGCCGTTGTCCTCCACATCGAGCGCATCCGTTGAACGCCTATTTAGCGTAGGCGCGGACGTGTTTACCAAGAAGCGAGGTAGAATGTCAGATGCCAACTTCGAAATTCAGCTGTTGCTGAAGTACAACAGCGGAGTATGCTTCGGGCAACCGAGGAACTTGTTCATAGCAACTATCTGTACTTCGACATGTTGTGAATAAAATATATTCAAAGTTTCAATCTCGGCTGGTCTTAATTTCTGTGCTAATGAGGAGGCCGGTTCTTCTGTTAAGTTCCGTGCCAACATGTTATAAATCAGCTTCATATATACTTCCGCGTTTTTTCTTGTAACTATTCAGGTGAAACCCTAAAAAGAGAGGGTAATTAAGTTTCCGCATGGACATATTTTAGCTATGGCGCTTACGCACATATCAAACGTCGAAACAGCAAATGTTTTAGTTCGTGAATAAAAAGTAACTCAACAGTAACGTGCGTTACTTTTTATCAGTAATGGTAACGGTAACGCGTTCCTTTTATTTTGAGGTAACGTAGGTCGGTAACGCGTTACTTTTATTTGCAAGTAACGAGTAACGTATTTAGTTACTTTTTTTCGGTAACGCCTACAACACTGATATATATATATGAAAGAACCTTCTTCATGCGTGGAAGAAACACGCTTCAAGACAGAGCCTGCAGCCTGCCTTTTTGTACGATGTACTCGGGGCGGAAGCGCGGCTTATACGTTCTCTGCTACGGTACGAAGGCGTGACAGTACAGGCATTCTCGACGATCCCGACTCTTGGCGGCAATAAATGCACATACCAATCAGCAACCCTCGATGCCGTCTGGACATCGCGTGGGTACCACCGTTCCAAGTAGGTCGATGCAGAAAGAGAAAACACTCTCGAACCAGAGCGCTGCGCCAACGCTCCGCTTACCCTTTCCCTCGAAAGCTCGTCTGCTTCACGGAGTGGACTGTTAGAAAGCACGTGCGCAGTGTACGGAGGCATGTTGTTTCGACAATGTTAGACGCCGCTTTGATATTATAGCGTGTTTTCGCGCGTGACATGGCCTATGCAAGAAAAGAATCGACCGGGCAGCACTGTGCTGTGATTGGTTGTACAAATAATAAAAACAAACGTGAAATAAACGCCGATTCAGTGCGCGAGACCCACGCTGTCAAACAGGATGAATGCGGGTGCGGACCGAAAGGTAAGCGGAGGGCGGCTTAGACATTGAAAAAAGAAAACAGTTGCGTGACTCCTCGTCCACTGATTTAATAACTCTATTTTTCTTCAGGTGGTAATTGGCAGGCGACGCCTGGTGCGGAACGAAAATGCGCCGCCAAAATTGAAGCGTCGGGTATGCGTAATTCGATCATTTTTTTTTTTAAATTGTCAATTTACCATGAATACGTTAGTGCGAATGACCGAACGCTTCAATTACTTGCAGAAAATGGAAAACAACAGCAACACCCGCGATGTCCACGCAGCATCGACATCTTTTGGCAGCAAGCTGTCTTTACCTGGTCAAAGAAAGGTTGGCATGGCTGCCAACCTTTCTTTTTCTTGCTGGGAAAGTTTGGAAATGGAAGGAAGACAGAAAGGGGGGGGGGGGTAGTTTTGGTCTGACGCCGCTGTGCACAGCAAGACTGGGCACAGAGCTCAGACTTTGGCTTAGCTTTGTGGTAGACTCTCCAACACGTATATATATATATATATATATATATATATATATATATATATATATAACACAGTCTCGTGTAGTACACGCCGCGACACAGTTTGTGCACAAATAATTTTCACGCGAGGCGATTACAGAGAGGCACATCAATGTGCCAATATTGTTACAGTGGATTCTAAATCAGAAAAAAAAAAACAGATCCGTCGCACTTGCTATTTGTACTCGGTATTTATATATCGATTCATATTTAAATTTGAGGTTTCTACTATTTTAATTAAAGCAGACGTGGCAGCGCAGGTCTGAGCCGCTAACCGCGCAGTTTGTTCAAATGTTCCCGGCGCCCCCAAGCTGCGACAACTCGAGTTCAGCGCAAATTCACATGCCGTAATTCGTGCCATCCTGTCTTCGTTCAATCCTCGATTTCACTAGCGATCCTCAATTTCACTAGCAATCCCGAATTTCGCTAGCGATAGAAACGCCGAGTTCGGTTTGGGAGCGACGACTTCCCCAGAACCGCGCTAAAAATTACGCACAAAAAGATGCCCGGAAAGCAGGATGCACTTTTCCCCATGCCTGACACACCAATTAGGATAGTGTTTTCCTCCATGGACGAAGACGATGAGCCGAGGGCGCCGAATACGGCAGCCGTGCCGGCAGAAGCAGCTGCGATCGGTGTGACTCGGTGAACAGGGTAACAGTCCAGTAACGGCGGTCGGTCATTCGGGCGGGTTCAGATTCTCCCAAATGCCCGGATGAGGGTAGGCGGCGCTACACTCGTTAAAATGGCGCCGGCCAGAAGCCCAGCTTCGAACGGTGTATATGCTGTGTCTGTGTACACCTCGCCTGCGAAGGTGCGAAGGGAGCGCCATGTTTTAAGACATGTCTCACGGTTTCTTACGATACGACTTGGCTGGACGAAAGTGCAATCCCAGCACGCGCTCCTCGAAGACTCCACAGATATATGAAGCACATGGACAACGCATGCAGTCCCGAGCACGTGGAGTGAAGGTTCGCACTGCGCGAAACCCCTGGAATCGAGAATTTGAATGGCCATATCGAACGGGCTTTAATGCCGCTGCGCCGTGAAACAACCAATTCATCGGTTCATTTACAACTGTATACGAGCGTCCTGTTGTGCGTAATAACGACTGCGCGACCACTGCCGACGTCACGACCCGATGGACCCGAACGAGCGGCGTCCAAATTTCAATCATCGTTGTCCTTGTGGGGTTCCTCGATATCACCTGCTAAACCAATGACGAACATCAGGCACGTAGCCAGGATTTTGTTTCGGAGGGGGGGGGGGGGGCACCCATGACAAAATGCTGTATGAGGGGCAGGGGGAGAGGAGGTGCAATCCCAACAAAATGGAAGATTTCAAGGGGGGGGGGGGGCGGCGGGCCATGCCCCCCCCCCCCCTGGGTACGTGCCTGACGCACATGCACATAAAAGAGCAGGATCACGGCACATTCGCTGTGCGGAATCGGTTTATTGGTCGCTGATAGCAAACGGCACAGAGCATGAGTGTCGTGACGGTGCACTTTTTGGTGCTGCTTGATTCATCGGATTCTCTGTGCCCGGGTGAGCAGACGCACTGCGGTGGCGAAATTCCTCCAACAACGGCGGAAAAGGCCTTCCAGTCCGTATTTACACCACCGCCGAGACGTCCGGACGCCCCGATTTCTTCAGTGTTCTCACCTACAGTTTAACCTGGCGAGTCCCGGGCCTGCCATTATCCCTCTGCATGAAATCAACCTTCACGGCCTATAGGGAGGAGGAGCGACCGTGACGCCCCAAGCGGTTAACTTTAGAACTACACGGATGGGGACAACAAATACAATGACTCAACGCTCGGCCGACATAACCGAACGCGGCGTCAGCGTTCGGCTGGAGTTCGTGTTCTCTGGTGAGGGGGAGGAGGGGCTCTTTTGTTTCCACTCCGGCCTGCATGAACAATGCAGCATGCACGGTCCCAGCTCAGCACAAAAGCCGAAGTGGGTCAAGCTCGCATTCTCTGAGGATAGATCCGGCACTTAACGTCGCTTCGTCGATTGTTAGTATTTTTTACATTAAACTGTGCCCCGCGCTCTATTGTAGAAGATGACGTGGACATGCCCATAAGGCCTCTGGGCATGTGCACAGGCCTTGTGTTGAGTAAACACCGAGTATGGGGACAACAAACGGGTCAGAGCGCCCCCTATAGTTCGATCTCCTGCCCAATAGGGGGCACACTACCCTAGCGAAATGGCTGTCATGTGGACGATCGTCGCGGAGAGAGCAATTGGAACTTGGAAGTAAACACCTTCGTTCTCAAGTCTATAACATCCGGGAGCTAGGGAGCGCAATTCTCACACCGCGGTACCACCGTCGCTGAAAGTTGACAACAACGCACAACCAGTTTGTTCACCTCCGCGTACATCTAGCGGTCACACGAACACGCTCGTACGAGGCACTCTGTCCCTCTCCCAAAATCGCCCAATCGACCATTTTGGAACGGAAGATTAAGGACTCAATCTGCTTGGACCAGAGAGATGTACACAACCACACTCACGCGACCACAAACACACGAGGGTTTCCTCTTTAGAAGAGCTCACGTTATCGCCTTGATCATCTCGATGAACATCGTTTTGGCCTGCTCGCTCGCTGTCAGAGCCGCGAAACGTTTCTATTTCTGCTGATCTCCCGGCGCAAGAGTTATCGGAGTCAGCCATCTACCCCGGCGGAATCCAAGCGCGCACACGGGAAATGAATAGTTTTTCTTCTTTCCTTGTTCGTTCTTGTTTATTATTTTTTTTTTATGCGACAGGGTGCTGCACGCGCGTGCGGTACCCGATTGACACGGAAACTGAAACATGCAATTCCACGCGCCGCGCGAATTTGCCGCCATCTATCGGTTCTAAGCCGTACTAAAATAGGGCGCGCAGTTTGAATGTATAGCATGGCTCCCCTTCATCATGATAACTAATCGTTTTTTAACACCTTACCCTTCCGAGACGGTGGTATAAACTCTAGTTCTTATCCTTGAGGACAAACGCTTTCATTTTATTTCATTCGTTTCGTTTAGGCGAGTCAGCAGGAGTACTGAAGACAGGCCGAATGTGGACGCCAGTAGGTCTCTAAAATACTTAATTACGAGTCCAACTTTAGTGTGCCGCACCATGAAAAATGCAATGTAGTAGTGTCTTTTATATCGCCGTTTGGGGCTCTGCGTCTATGTATATTCTCAGAAGATTCAAATAGCACAGCATCAAAAGTCATTGACAGTACGAATACTTATTTTTATTATATGTTTCATTCATAGCAGTCACAAAATATGCACTACTTTCAAGGTGGATTTCCACGTGATCCAAATTGCACATTTCATGACATTGAAGATCTTCAGGCAAAGTCGCCCTCTTCGATGCCTACATCTCAATTTCTGACCATACGCCTTGGATACTGGCCAGAGTCGCCCTCAGAAACAAAAAACAAAAAAACACTCTTTTCCTTTTCATGTGACACGATAAAGTCTATATTTGGGATTCTCGATCGTTATAAAATAGTTGGTTATGAAATGCTCGCCATAGCACTGAATCTACAAAAAACACACCAAAAGTATAAGAAAAAATCTAAAATTACAGTTTAACTGCAATTTAGGATAAACTGTAGCAGTGAACCATATCTTGCGAGGTAAATTCATGCGCTTATGTATTCACTTATTTTATATGACAGGGCGTTGTATGCCGGCGTCCAAACATAAATCCCAGATTGGTACGATTGAGTCAAGAGGAGCTCATTGAAATAAATACCATGGTTAACTAGTGTATGGGTATCTACATAAATAATTAGCAATGACTGCAAAAAATACAAACGGCAGTTAGCCTTGAGAACGAATGCAAACTCCGTCACAACAAGGTCATTAAACCCACAGGCACCTGTCCGGTTCAACTCTTCCGCGTCAGAAAAAAAAAACCAACATAAAGTACGGAGCAGGCTAATTATACACCCAAATAGTAGCCGAGCCAAGCACCCAGCCAAAAGCCAATCCAGTATGGCTACTCAAGATGGAAACAAACGGATAAGACGGAGGGGAAAAAACTGCTGAATCATGTCGAGTCAGGCTCTGGAGCACCCCAGGGAACGTTTTGGGCGGCCACGCGCTCGACCCTACACGTCGACGACGACGACGTCTTGGAAAAGTCTCAAGAAAAGGGAGAGGGCACTGTGTGGTGGTGAGAGAGGAGGTTCGAGAAGAGCGGGGAGAGGGAGATCGGTGTCGCCAGTCTGTCTGGCTCACACCTGGCCTGTCGGCACAGGCGAGCACCAGCACCAGGGACCACGTGACCCCTGTCACCCTCCCCTCCGCGGCTTTTTCTTTGCCCGAGTCAGTGACGTTCGGTTGCCCGTCCGACCGCACGTGCACCGGCCTTGCTTGCTTTTCAGCCAAAAGACGACGTGTGCGTGTGTGCTGTAGTACTACTACGACAAGCATGTGTGCGTTAGGGTGTGTGCGTGTGTGTGTGCGTAGACGACCTCCCGGGGCATGCACATTATAGCACGCTCGTGCGTCACGCCCGTCAAAGTTCTGGCGTTCCGAACACTTCGTCTTTTTTTTTTTTTTCTTTAGAAGGGAGGGGGTTCGATTCAGCTGTATTCTGGCTGGGCCTCGCCCGATGAAGATTCTCAGAAGTTAACCTAATACATTTTCGGTAGGCCTGTTTTTCTCGGCTCTAACTGCCAGTTTTAGCTTTCTTTTCTTTTTTTTTACTGTCACGTTTTGGTTAGTTGACGGTGGCGGCGGCACTGGCAGTGGTTTGTGTGTGTGTAAACGAGTGGGTTTCACGAGAACGCATGGTATGGATCACACGCACCCGCCCACGCATGACCGTGGTGATCTTTCTTCGTTTGTTTTTGTTTTATTTATTTATTTTTTATATTTTTTCCAGCGAGACTTTGAAGAAATTTCCGGGCGCGCGAAAGCCAGCGGAAGCGATTGTCGGGGCCAACGCACTTGAGCCGCAGGTCCAGGAACACGGACTGTTTATTGGAACTACAAATTTGGCTAGTTGGGAGTCATTAGAGTGCGAAAGCTGCCCGATGTCGCTGAGTTTTCGAGGGAAGCGAGATCCACACCCGCGATTTCACGAGCTGGCAACCTTCGAGGGCAAACAGTATGCTCACGTGCACAGTCCGTTCTTCTTGATGATGATTTTTCCTATCAGATAAATAAACGTCAAACATCGTTCATGTAAGAATGAAGGCACTTTTTACTGGCGTACTTTTTACTGGTAATTCGGAGGGCTACTCTAAGAGGAGTGTATTGCAAATATTTATGACTAGCTACTCTTTTTTCTTCTTGTTTTCATGTGCGTGCATTTATCAGTTGTCCGAGGGTGCAATAGCCATAAATTGATAGAGTGACTTCTGGTACTACTACCATTCCTACAAAGATAATTATATAATAGAAAATCAGAACATAGAAAATAGATTTGGTCTAAATTGAGTCCATGCGTTTAGTCTATATTGAAGTCCACGCGAATGCAGTTCTAGTAGACGTGTATATTCCACGCTTTGGGTCTGATTGAGTTTAGAACGGATAATCAAACGACCACTGGACGATGTCACGCCGTCTTTACATTCTGATAGCACCGATTATTGTTACATTTATATGTCAGTGAGCTACTGAAGCTGGACTATGTGCATTCACGTCCGGACAGTGATGTCTGAGAGAATGCACTTCGTGGCCACTTTCAAATTGAATGCCAACGACCGACATCTCCGCCTGTCTTCTGTAGAACCACTTTGAAACGTCTGTGTAAAAGCTGAGGTCTTTGTATAAATTACCGATGAAGAGCGATCTCTGCGTAATGCTGGCGTTTCTGTGGTTATCGCACCTCTGCGCCAGCACCACTGTTCAAAACGGAGATACGAAGCGACACGAATAAAATTGCCATACTCTCGTAAAATCCACAAGAAAACAATTTCTTTTTTTTTTTTTACATGTGACGAGAAATTTTAGTATTTTATCTAGCTCGTGACAAGATCGAAATAAGTGCTTGCTTCAACGAACAAAGAATTCCATGAGCGCACCCTCCCGAACACGATCAAAATCTGGGTTTATAAGTTAAAACGCTATTTCGGTCCGTGTAACTTCCTCGCAACTTTTGCGTTGCTCAATAATTGGATCGTCGTAGCCTCAGCGGAAAAGTAAAGGTGCGCAAACATTCCTCAACCTTTAAGAAAAGAAAAAGAAAAAAATACATCACACAATTTAGTCACGATTCAAACTGTATTCAAGAAGAGCGAGCAGAGAATAGAGAATGCAACATATGAAAACAAACAAAATGTTGCACGTAGAAAAAATTTACAAGACTAAGTTTTTTCTCGATGTAAAAAAAAAGGAAAGAAAAAAGGGGGGGGGTGCAAAAGAACCCTCGATTGCTCCATTGTGCAGCAGCTGACTACTGAGTCACGACTTTTGGATGGAACGACGGCTTGGCCCCCGACAGATGAGGTGCATATAGCTTCTAGACAGACTCCGCGAACACCTGTGCCTGCTCGCTCTTCGGCTCTAAGCTGGGCTCATATACTGCCAAGCCTCCGTTCAAGCCACAGACCGTCCCGGCTGATTTTAATTCGACTGCATCTCTTCTTTTCGCTTCTTAAACTTAGAGATGCACTCTTCTCTTCGCATCAGCGGTCTTTCTTCAGCGGGCTTCCCACAGGGAGGAATCGAAGCCGCTGCAGGTTCTCCTCGAACGCGCACGTGCACGCTCGTTACGGGAGATTGCGCCGGTGCTTTCGCTTCGGTGTTATTTTTTGTTCATGGTTCGTTCTCGGCGAGGGGGAGGGGAGGGAATGGCTAATGCACACGCGTTTCATCGCAACGCGAAATGTTCGGCTACGAAGGGCGCGAAAAAAAAGAAAGCAAAGAAACGTGACTTGCGTTTTTGGTTGTTGGTTTGCGTTTAATTTGGATGAGCTCGAAATGGGCTTTCGGCCGGATCCGTGAACGTGGGCTCTGTGAGGTGCACACCTGTGAAAAATATCCTTCCGTCTGTTCTCTCTATACGCTAGTAGCATCCGCTTGCAAGCTCGTGAGGCCGTTTAGCGAAACCCGGGAGGAGTGCGGAACTAATGTTTGTTCGGCTTCCTCCAGAAGGGCAGAATTTTAAGGTGTAGTTAGAGTACAGAGCCGTCTTCCCGCCTTGTTCGACAGCACGTGGGACCTATTTTCACTGGATCGGCATAAGATGGAGATAGCAACACACTAACAGGGGCGGATGCAGGAATTTCCTGAAGGGGGGCGGGGGGGGGGGGTCAGGTGTTGGTCAGCGTACCATATGTTTAGGAACCCCCTCCCCTCTCCCTCGTTTCACGCCCTAAATTTTACACAAGGAGGAATCAAGGGGGGGGGTCAAGACATCCGGACCCCCCCTCTAAATCCGTCCCTGCACACTAATTACAATTACAAACAAGTACGCGTCTGCCCACACTAGTATAGGTGCGGGACTGCACTGCGCGGAAACCAAATCTACATGAAGTATAGCATCTGCGCATGCGCCGACAGCAGCTCCTCACAGCGGTGGGACGTGAGAGTCGCTCGTTGGTGTGTGACGAGGACTGGTCCCGAACCGGCACCGACCAGGGACCGCAAGGTCCTTTCACTTCTCGAATATTAAAGTTTACGATGATGATGATGCCTAATGCATCTTGTGGTTGCCGTGTCAGACTATCCCGACGAACATCCGTTGTTGTCCGCCGACAGAGTAAGCTGCTTGGCATGCCGGACAATCCTCTGAAGAACATCGATTGTTCGCCAGCATGTTGCCTGTGGCCAGTTTGGGGACGCTCAAGCGTACAAAAGAAGGTTGCTAACGAGGTGTATTAGAGATATGTTTGCGATGCTTGTTAGGTTGTTTGTTTGAACGAGGTTCTTAACAACCGTGTTTGTGCTCACTGTCAATAACCTCCGACAAATGAACGAGTTTGCTAACGAGAGGTACTCCTAAATTACTGCCTCGGTCTTTAAAAAGAATTGTTTCGTTCTGAAGAGTGTTGACTGCTTGTTCGCTCGCCGTGGCTCAGTTCCTAGATGTCTGTAGTTGTCCGACTCTAAACGTCAAAATCGATTAGCATGTCCTGTATGGGGCTTTACTCTGTGACGAACGGGAGTTCCGAGAGAGCCGGTGTTTCGCGAAGCCGGGGTGTGACATTCACGTGTTCCGAGAATGACTGCCTCGCGGGGCCGGGGTGTGGCAGAACAGGAAACAGCGCGCCTACAACCTTGGAGGGACCACCCGGGCTTTTCCCGCATTCCGCGCTCGTCGGGAACAATGGGGGAATCGAGGGAAAGGAGAAGGAGAGAGAGGAGGGGCACTCGACGGCCGTCGGTGGGGATTTCGGCGGGAGCGGCAGTTGGACGGGCGCGTCGATTGACTTTGGACGCGTAACCAGCGGCCAGGGGAAATAAGACAAAGAAGTTATGCCGTGCTGAGTCCCTGGGCGGAAACAAGATTCGACGAACGCCTTCCCCGCAACCGCCACGACGCATCGCCAGCCAGCCCGGACTCTACACGGGAGCCCCGGCCTGTCTGCCCCTGCGGTGTCCTGAGCGCCTCGACAAGCACGTCGTCAAGCAAGCGCCCCGGTCTGCCAGTCGCCAACAAGGACGTCAACGCAAGAGCCCGGACTCTGCACGGGAGCCCCGGTCTGCCTGCCCCTCCCGAACACCTGGACGAGCACGTCGTCAACAAAGCGTGAGCCTCTAAGTCATCGACCCTCCCTCCAATTCGCTACAATTAAACTTGTGTTATCTGTTCGCCGGTCTCCTCACTCGCTCTCGCCCAAAAGGAACCCCGGGACCAGGGTTGGGGTTACCAACCGTCACATTGGTGGCAGCGGTGGGATACCTCAGCTTTTGGGTTATCGGACGGGATCCTAAGAACTTTGAAGGGCACCCCCTTCCGGGTGGAGAGTGAGTGCGGAGGCCACTAATTTTGGCGAGCATGGCGACGGACCAGGCAGGAGCCGTTTCGGGCCCTAGTATTATGGCTTTAAGCAGTATGGTGCCGGTTTTCACTGGGGACGGCAAAGGTGTAACCGTACATGATTTTGTAGACATGGTGGAGCAGGTAGCAGTAATGGGGTCATGGAAAGAGGTGCACAAGCTTGGGGTCGCCAGATGTAGGGTAGCGGGAGTAGCGTACGATTTCGTATGGCGCGACGAACGCGCGAAAGACTCCAAGACGTTCAATGACCTTAGGGCTGCGCTCCTGAAGCGCTTTGACACTGAGCTGCCCGGTGTAAGGCTGCAGCGTTTTCTGGCTGCCCGTCAAAAAGACGACGAGGACGTTCAGACGTACGCCACGCGTCTTCAATCGTTGGGGACGGACACGTTGCGTGCTGATCGTGGCGGGGTGGCAGTTCCTGGGACGGACGATCGAGCCAAAATTGCCAGGGAGCTGATGAGGGAGCAGCTTTGCTCGCAGTTTGTGCAGGGGCTAAAAGACCCAATTCGTCGTTTCGTGTTGTCTCGTCGGCCAGAGCGGTTTGAGGAGGCAGTCGAGGTGGCTACGCAGGAGGAGGCTAACGAGAGCCTGACTTCCAGGATTCAGCCGGTGCGCATGGTGGGACAGCCCAGCGAAATCGACGAGTTGAGGGAGAGACTAGCTCGACTCGAAACACTGTTTCTGCAGAGAGAGGAACGGCCTCGCGGGGGATCCGGAAATCGAGGACGCCGCGCTCTTAGGTGCTACTCGTGTGGCGAGCCTGGTCACTTTGCTCGACAGTGTGATAGGCAGACGGCAGCACGGTCCGTAGAGGGTAGTCGAGACACGGTTCCAAAAAACTTGTAAGCCCCCTACCGCCCCGTTTGTAAAGAGGGACGAGGGGGACCGGAAAGAGAAAGAGGCCTGCGCGGGCTCGGTCGCAGGGGAAAGGGTACATGAGAGAAACGCATGCTGACCCTCCTAGAGAGAAGAATGAACGGAGATGCGACATGGGTCCGTCTGAGATAATTGTTGTACGGTGTTCAGAGGAGTCGAGCCCCGTTGTTGAGTGTGAAGTGAATGGCTGCATTCTTAGAATGTTGGTGGACACGGGATCGCGGGTTACGTTGCTAAAAGAGGTGGCGTTAGGAAAAATGAAAGACAAAAAGCTGAAGCCGTGCGCGGAACAAAAGAACAAAAGGTTTCACGGCATCACCGGAGATGAGATTAAAGTAAAGGGTTGTTTCTGGCTGAAGATGAGCTTGGGTAACTGCCGCTTTGAGCATCCGTGTTTTGTAATCTCTGACGACTCAGCACTCGCTCTTGATGGAATCTTGGGACAGGATGTTCTCTCTGGGCAGGGAATAGATGTTTTGGTGACTCGGAGGGCACTAACGGTGGCGGGTCAAGAGGTCCCCATTGTGAACTGGCAATCTGCGGGGATCAAGAGCGGTGTGCAGGACAAATCGCGCGCGGGGATCCCAGTTCGTCTGGCATCCCCGTGCACCATTCCCCCTTTGTCCGAGGTTCTCTGCTGGGCGAGAACGGCTGAAGAAATTCCTAAGGAGGAGCTGGGAGTGCTTGAGTCGGCTGACCTTCGGACTCACGGAGTCAAAACTAGGGAGGCTCTTGTGATGGTGAATGACAGGTCGAGAGTACCGATAGCCCTGCTTAACCTAAGTCGAGAAGAGCTGATAGTCCCCAAAAACAAAACAGTGGCTTATTTTTATGGAGCCTGTGTCAGTAAGTCCGAGCAGGTCATGAGTGTGGGTGCTGCGAGTCCCCGTCAGAGCCGACAGATGAAGAGTTGGAGACTAAGTTTAACCTCACGGGGGTAGCTGGGGAGGACAGAGCTCGCCTCATTGGCGTGATTCGCCAGCACCTGCCGGCATTTGCATGGGGTCCACTGGACCTGGGCCGCTGTGACGTGATTAAACACCGCATTGATACCTTGGATTCGGCACCCGTGTTCCAGCGTGCATACAGGATCCCATACTCTCAGAGGCGCGAGATGGATAATCAGGTGAAGGAGCTAGTGGAGAAGGGCATTGTGGAACCGTCGAAGTCGCCTTGGGGGGCTCCGGCCCTGCTTGTTGAAAAGTCAGATGGATCGTTTCGGCTCGTGGTGGACTATCGGAAGTTGAATGCCGTCACGCGAGTGGATCCATACCCAATTCCTGACATCCAGGAGACCCTGGCCCAGCTTGGCAGTGCTGGGTACTTCAGTGTCGTGGACTTGGCCTCTGGCTTTTGGCAGATTGAGATGGATCCCACAGACAAAGCTAAGACGGCATTCAATACTCCATCAGGCCACTACGAGTGGAACCGGATGCCAATGGGTCTCGTCAACAGTCCAGCGGTGTGGCAGAGGACTGCCGATGTTATTCTCGAGGGGCTGGTGGGACAGTTCTGCCATGTTTACATGGACGATATTGTCATCTACAGTCGCGATTTCGACTCGCACTTGCGGGACATCGAGTGCGTCCTGCGAAGGTTTCAGGCGGCGGGGCTGAAGTTGAGGCCCTCGAAGTGCCAGTTTCTGAGGCAGGAGGTTAAATATCTCGGACACATTGTATCCGCGGAGGGGGTTCGGCCCGACCCAGAGAAAGAGGAGGCCGTACGAAATTTCCCGAGGCCGACCAAAGTGAGGGACGTGAGAGAGTTTTTGGGACTCGTTGGCTATTATCGGAGGTTTATAGATAACTTTTCCAAGATCGCCAAACCCCTGACCGTGCTCACGTCTAAGTCGGCTACCTTCCAGTGGGGTGATGATCAGCAGGAGGCCTTTCGAGAACTAAGAGACAAACTCCTTGCGGCACCGGTGCTTTCTTATCCAGACTTCGAGATACCCTTTGTTTTGGCGACGGATGCTTCGCAATATGCGCTTGGGGCTGTTCTCTCACAGAGAAAGAATGGAGTTGAAAGACCCGTGGCCTACGCTAGTCGACAGCTGAACCGAGCCGAGCAAAACTACAGTGCAACAGAGCGGGAGTGTTTGGCATTGGTTTGGGCTGTGCGCCATTTTCGGTGCTATTTGTACGGCCGCCGCTTCCAAATAGTAACTGATTGCAGGCCTCTGCGGTGGCTAATGAATGTGAGAGATCCCGGCTCTCGCCTAGCTCGGTGGAACCTGCAGTTGCAGGAATATGACTTTCAAATCGAGCACAAGTCAGGAAGGGGAAACACCAATGCGGACGCCCTCAGTCGAGCGAGGGAGGCCTTTACGACGGTAGGCGCCGTTGAGAGTTTTGTGCCGGTCATCGAGAGTGCTCGTATTAAGGAAGAGCAGGAAAAAGATCCGGACCTCGCGAAAATTCTGGACAGGGTGGCAGACGACACCGCCGACGAACGAGACTATTTCAAGAACAGCGTAGGTGTCCTTTGTAAACGCAAACTAGGAAACAATGAAGGTAGAGCACAGGACAGGGTTGTGATCCCACGAAGTTTGGTTGACGCGGTGTTGCGGGCCTATCACGATGCCCCATTCTCGGGACACTTTGGAGTCAGAAAGACATTGGCGAAAATTAGTGCAAAGTACATTTGGACGGGAATGCGGGGGGACGTCAAAAGACACTGCGATTCCTGCGAGTCATGTCAGCTGCGGAAGACGGGACAGAGGAAGCGAGCGCCTATGGAGTGTTTCAGCGAAGTCAGGGAGCCCTTCGAGAGAACGGCACTCGACATAGTGGGACCTCTTCCGACCACTACAGAGGGGAACAAATATGTTCTCGTCTTCGTTGATCATTTTACGAAGTACGCGGAGGCAGTGCCCTTGAAGGACCAGAAGGCGGAAACGGTAGCTAGAGCCTTTGTGGAGAAAGTAGCTCTGCGGCACGGTACTCCACAGCAGCTTCTTACGGATCAGGGGACGAATTTTGTTTCCCGCCTGATGAAGGAGACGTGCCGAATCCTGAACATTAGAAAGCTAACAACAACTGCGTACCATCCTGAATCGAACGGTGCCGTAGAGCGACTCAACAAAACGCTAAAGGGGCTGCTGTCCCACCTCGTTAGCAGGGATCAGAGGGACTGGGATCTTTGGATTCCGTATGTGTTATTTTCATATAACACTGCGGAACACGAGAGCACCAACGAGACCCCTTTTTTTTGTGCCACGGCCGCGACCCACGACTACCCCACGAGATCCTCGACGCGCCGAGAGTGCCGAGCTACGGTAGTCTAAACGACTTCAAATCCGAGTTGGCGTTACGGCTACAGGCGGCTCACGATCTCGCTGGCGAGGCGTTGCGTTGCTCACAGGAGAGACGGAAGACCCTATATGATCGCGGATCACGAAATCCAGACTTTCGAGAGGGGATCGCGTCTACCTGGACGTGCGCTATCCAGGGAGGGGCCTATCGCAAAAGTTGGGACCTAAATGGAGGGGCCCGTACCAGGTAGTTAAGCTCGCTACGCCGGTCACGATAAGGGTTAAAGAGCTGGCTACCGGAGCCGAGAGTACAGTGCATGTAAACCGGCTGAAGCTTGCTAATGACGACGCTCGTTTGGCCTCCTGTGGCGCTCCTTTGGCTGACAGTTTTCCGGCCCCATCCTGCACTGCCTTAGACGACAGTCCGCCTCGGTCGACGACAAACGGCACAGACACCTTTAGAGGGGAATCGGGGTTAAATATACCTCCCGAAACTTGGGAGATGCTCGAACAAGCTCTGGCTCCACCGATACTAGAGGTCCCGGGTGCTGCTTCGCGACCAGAGATCGAGACTGCATGTGTCCGTCCTCCTTCGAGAGGAGAGATTGTGGTCGAAAAAGAGATCTGGGAGATGTGCTACCCTTCCGGTGGCGACCCCGTGGCTGTGCACCTTTGAGGGAGAAAGTTTTTGGCTTGTCTTTTTGTGTATGCACCTGCCTGGTTTTATGAATTCTTGAGCTTTCACATTGATGTAAATTCTTGAATTGGAGGGGTGGTTGGAGTGGTTAGGGTGGACTCTTGAAATGGATGCTTAGTATTGTTTTGAACGTAGTTCAAAAAAAAAAAAAAAGTAGGGGCGAGTGTGACGAACGGGAGTTCCGAGAGAGCCGGTGTTTCGCGAAGCCGGGGTGTGACATTCACGTGTTCCGAGAATGACTGCCTCGCGGGGCCGGGGTGTGGCAGAACAGGAAACAGCGCGCCTACAACCTTGGAGGGACCACCCGGGCTTTTCCCGCATTCCGCGCTCGTCGGGAACAATGGGGGAATCGAGGGAAAGGAGAAGGAGAGAGAGGAGGGGCACTCGACGGCCGTCGGTGGGGATTTCGGCGGGAGCGGCAGTTGGACGGGCGCGTCGATTGACTTTGGACGCGTAACCAGCGGCCAGGGGAAATAAGACAAAGAAGTTATGCCGTGCTGAGTCCCTGGGCGGAAACAAGATTCGACGAACGCCTTCCACGCAACCGCCACGACGCATCGCCAGCCAGCCCGGACTCTACACGGGAGCCCCGGCCTGTCTGCCCCTGCGGTGTCCTGAACGCCTCGACAAGCACGTCGTCAAGCAAGCGCCCCGGTCTGCCAGTCGCCAACAAGGACGTCAACGCAAGAGCCCGGACTCTGCACGGGAGCCCCGGTCTGCCTGCCCCTCCCGAACACCTGGACGAGCACGTCGTCAACAAAGCGTGAGCCTCTAAGTCATCGACCCTCCCTCCAATTCGCTACAATTAAACTTGTGTTATCTGTTCGCCGGTCTCCTCACTCGCTCTCGCCCAAAAGGAACCCCGGGACCAGGGTTGGGGTTACCAACCGTCACAACTCTGTACCGGTGTGTTAGAGAAACAGCTGGGTCGCATTGGCACTTTTCATAAGGATTGTGCTGCAAAAATACTCGTACTGAGAATGTACATACAAGTAACAGTGTGAACCGGTATAAAACCAATTCAGATACGGCTATAGTATAAAAATTAATGAGTATGTGACTTATGTAGCGCCATATCCACAAAAACTTTTAATGGGCCAGTATTTCAATGCGCCAATAAAGAATATTTTCTTCGCAGTTATCAGACTAACATATGAGCGTTCATTCATATATTCATTCATTTATTTATTTTCTGTGCTCATGAACAGATTATGCCTTGTTAATATTCGAAGATGGCCTAAATATGGTCAAATCAACATCTATCATCATCGTCATCGTTCATTGCTGAAATTGCAGAAGATAAAATATCGAGCAGTAATTTACTCGAAGAACGCCACACTTTTTATTCATGTTGCTACAAAATAATCTAGTCTGCTTTCCTTTGAAAATTTCAACGCCGTAACAACATTCCCGCCTTCTACACATTTCGCACCAAGAGTAAGGCACGTCGATAATCTCGCAGTACTCTTGTATTCCCATGGTCCGTTGGTTTCCCGATACGGTGATTCAAGCTCCTCCCGCTTCGCTAGAAACTATTAATGAACGCGCATGGCGAGCACAAGGCGGCATGAGTACTCATGGAATTCAATCAGAGCTAATTGTGGGTACATTCGGAAAATAGTTAAAAAAAAAAGCTAAAAGGTTCTTCGAAGAAAAAAAGAAAGAGTTAGAGGTGAATTTCAGTGTATGTTTGGTCCGTGAATTTGAACATCATGCGTTTCACCCGAACGTCTCAATGCTTCAGGGCTATTTTGAAAGCGCTGTTGCGGCTACTTAACGCATCAATCTAAGATATAATGTTTTATATTCGTGATCCTGGGGGACAAATAAAAACAATATAAGTGTTTTTTTTGTTTTTGCAGAACCATTTTAGTTTTTTGTGAATACCGCCCCTCTTCGTTGTGTCGATCAAGCAAGACACGCGCAGAAACAAGCGGTTATATTAAACGAGACATCGTTGACCAAGTTAATGAACATGAATTTCAAATGTAATGTATCGTAATCACATCCCAGCCGAAGGCCCAAAGCACGAGTCAGCTGCCATTAGAATACAGCACGCAAATGAGTCACGCGTCTTGGAACCTCGCCCCGCGACAGCAGCAGCAGGCTCCGAACCCCGAAATACGGTATCGAACCCCGCACCCTGGCGCGGCTGACAGATAGGGCCCATTTCACGGGCCGCGCACACACACCAGAGAGCATACAGATCCTCAAACCACCCAAGCCACACATGAACACCGGCGGTGGAATGCGGTGCCTGGAAAAGTGGATCTTTCTCTACTTTATTCCTTTTTCTCGTTCCGTTCCCACACCAACCAGAGCCGGGAGCGGCCTCGAGAGAAAACAAAAATCCTCTCGAGCCGCACACACTCTCGTAGCTGAAAGAGCAGCGCCAAGGCAGCAAGCAGCTCCCCGGCAGCACACGGACGGCGGCGGCGACGGCCAGACGGCTGCACACCTGTGGAGGAGAACCTCCTCCCCAGCTTCCCCGACTCAGCCGCCGGAGGAGCGGGTGTCGGCCCACCGCCAAAGTCCGACGCAGCAAGACTCCGTCGCCAGACTGTCTGCGTCGCACCTGGGAAGGGAGCCCCAAGGAGCCCCTTCTTGCTCTGGGGCGTCGTCCGTCGTCTGCGAGAACTAGCCCCCTCTCCCGGTTTCTCCCTTTCCTCAAGTTTAGCGTTTTCCCTCGCCCTACCGTCCCAAACGAGGATTTTCGGTTAGTCCGTGTTAGATTTTGGCAGGTAGCTCTCGCTGTGTGCGGCACACCTGAGCATGATGGGGAATGCCCCTCACCTCACTCATCCGCCGTACCGTGAGGGTTTCGTTCTCGCCCATTTCACTTGTACACCTCTACCAATTAATATTGACGATCATGCTGAGTCATGCTGGGTCGCCCTCGCATCTCTAAGTTCCTCAATTTCTGTTCCCTTTCTCATCTGCAACGGTGTTTGTTTTAGTCACGTGCCCTGACGCGTACATGACATCGCATGGCTGCCGTCCTTGAGTGAATCTGCCTTGAAATCTAATTTTAGAACAGTTTGAGTAGCCTAGCCTAGCCTAGCCAGCCTAGCTTCGTAAATTGTTTAATACATTAGAAATGACTGCAGCACAGAAAAAATATATGTATCTATATGTTATTATTATTATTATCGTTTGCTACTTCTAATATTTATGACGTTAGTTCACAATTATTTTTGTTACTCGGCATGAGCATCATTCGTATTATCCGTCGTTAAATTAATGCTGAGTCATTCAGAGTCGCACTCGTTTCCTCAGGTTGACTCTATGTTGTTTACCAATTCGAGAATGCATTTTTATATCTACGCGCAAATTGTTTGTCACGTGTCTTGAGTCGTCTATGACGTCACATGGCGAAATGCTTAAATTGGGAAAATTATGTTTGGAATGTGATTAAATTACATTTACCTAGGTCAAACTTTAGTTGATTAGACTTAGAACTACAAATTTACAGAAAGATATTAATTAACATTTTGCTCTACCATTATTTCTGCCATTATTTCAAAATTCTATTTCCACTAGAATTCAGCAGCACTTTCCGAATGAAATTCATTTGTTCACTTCTCGCCACTCCGTTTCTTGCCACACAATTGTGTAGCAATTTACATTCGTCACATTCGTTAGACCAAATTTATTGATTTCCAACGAGGAGCTGAGTTCGGAGTGCGAGAGAAATTCCTTTTGCTTTATTGTTTAACTAGATTGTTATCGGACCGTGCTTGATGAAGATATTTTAATGTAAAATAGTAATTACGTTATTGAAATTACCCCAGCGCTGGAGAGACTGTAAGTAACAAAAACAGCCTTCATCTCCTTTCAGTAAATGCATCGTCAAAATTAGACTAAAATGAAAAAAAAAATGTCTTGGCGATTAGAACGCAAATTTTACAAATAATAATGCCGAAAATAATACACATACACAATTGCTTTTTGTCCGGTTTAATAAATCATGACTAGACTGCATATTTCTCAAATGAAAAAAAAAAAACAATTTCAATACAGCAATTACGTTTCTGCACTTGAACAACTACGAAATATATGGTGAGGATGCAGATGAAATAGAGTTTAGTTCAGTTTTGGCATCCCGCCGTCCAGGGATATTTTTCTCAATTCTGTATTTTGGTCCCACCCCTTCCCAATGAATCCCGTCAATTTGACCAAATATGCTCTTACCGTCTGAAAGGTGTACGTCTTAATAACGAAAACATATATGTAATAAAAAAAGGCACCTAGATATATCTTAATTCTCCACATAAAGTGGGAAACGATACTCCGCGAGGAGCCGAACTTTTTTTACTGCAGATCTTCAGGTGCCATCTTTTTTCAAAGGAATCATGAAACGCTATCAGGTTGGAATGTTCATCACTTCGCAGAAGCGTACTGGTCCTGGTTTGGCCCAAGTATACTGCACGAACCGCCACTGATTCAGAAGCCTCTTTGACGCGGTGAAATTGCGAGGATAAAAGGGGACTAATTCTTTCAGCCTTGCCTTCGCAAGGCTTGATGACGTAATTGAGGGATAAAAGAAAATTGGCGTGTGTATGCATTATACAGCCGGAAGTTAGCCTGCCTCAACTGGCGACTTGTCTCTATGTTGTAGATGATAAGTTTAGCCAGTGCAGGCACAGGCGCTAGCCTCGGGTCTTTAACGTGCATCACGCAGTGTGATACACGACCGCACGCCGGTAAACGATGCTCATCCAGATCGAAACGGGGCAGGGTGGGGATTGAACCAGGGATCCCTGTGTTCTGCAGCCCGGGCTTTCTCTCCACGTGCTCCCGGCTGGTGTGCGCTAGCCCACTCAGCCACCGATCCCCTAATAATTGTGGGATCGAAACCGCCCACTCGACGATAGTCAAGCGCGGCTCATGGATTGGACACGAGAACTCCGTGAGCACTCGACTTCGGCTCGTAACAATCAATGCCTCGGCAGACACTCGGGTAGTCGCTCGTGTTCAAACCCCGCGGTGATGAGAATAGCCGAACTCCAACAATGCCTGGAGCTCAGCGCGCGTTCTCTACATGCCGACCCCTGGGCGTGGGTATGATTAACGTTGGCGACACATAGGATAGGCACCAGGCCAAATGACCGCTTGCTCTGGCTCCGAGTTGAGAGGATGAACGACGCCCATATTTCTCAAATTTATTTGCCGACTGCCATTGCTTAGAAGAAAAGCGAAGGCAAGTTTATTCGGTTATTAACGTTAGGGAGTGACTCTGAGTAGTATTTAGCAAAAGTAGAACAATCGTTTCATGCTACCTTTGATGTCTATTTGCGGAGAGAAGTTTAGGTATCGCCGCCTGGTGGAATCTTTTTCACAACCCACAGTGAGGATACTTTAAGTTCCTCTGCTGGTGCAAGCACGTGCAATGCCGAGCTTCTATGGACTATGAAAATTAAAACATAACAGCGTGGGTACCACGTGCACTACCCGTAGTGCGGAAAACCGATGCGCCCCTAGCGAGCTCCTCATCAAGAATCGCCTTTCTCCCCAAACGCGCAATAATTCTGAGTCACACTACGCTGTGACGTCACTCCCATAGCACGCGCGCGATGAGCCCTTTAGTTTCGGTTTCATTTTCGAGACAAAGCCGCCTTCGCGGCGCTGGAGAGTTTGGAGGGAGAAAAGGGAGACCTTGTTGCGAGAGGAAGGAGGAAAATAATTGAGATAAGGGAAAACACCGACGGCCTTGGTGAGGAGGTCTATGGAAGTTGGTCGGTCGGTTCAATGGGCTCCCCAGATGATAGAGGCATTTTTGTTTATAAACGTCGCAACTTTTATTTTTCGTTTTTGTTTTCTCCGCGGAATGTGATTAGCTTACGGGAAAGGGAAGTTGCCGATCCTTTGGCGGGGCCATTATCTAATGCGGCCGAGTTTGATCAGAGCACATTTATTATTATTTTTTTGTTTATGTGCGATTCTTTATTTATTTATTTATTTTTTCTCATCCTTCAGGGAGGCCCCGCGATTGGGGGGAACAGGTGGTTTGCGAGCTGTCCCTTTCCGATGCGGACAGTTTATGCTTCGGATTCGAGTTGAACGGCCAAGCATCGGACCCAACATCGAAGCGGCGATTTCAAGCTTCAATACCAGAGTCGATAAAACCGCGGGAGACGAAGAACGCCAACCCGGAAGTCCTCCCGACGCCGACGAGACGATGGCGACGATTTATCTGTGCCTCGAGATTCCAAGAAAACCAAGTAAATTAGCTTTAGGCGGCCTTTTTTAAATATAATTTGTGTTATTAGCGTATTTTGCTAACGTGCGAAGCTAAGAGACAATTTTTCGGAAAGTCAGGGACGCCCACTAGAAAGTGCGTTGAATGGAATGCAGTGCGATCTCGAGGAGCTATATTGCCCAAATATCCGAACGAATTAAGTGTTTATGAAAGCTTGTACCCTAGCTGGGTGGTGCACGAAAGCACCCGATCTCAAAAGTCTTTGCCAAACGCCCTGCGACGCGCCACGTCCTTGCCCCGCTTTCAAAATCCCCAGTTTCAGAAGTCCATGACGCGAATCCCCCGTGTCAGGTGGCCGGGTCCTCAACGTAACAACGGAGCATTCCGCTTTTAACTAAGACACAGTAAGGTGTGCATGCGAGCTTGTGTAACGTAATCATACTGTAGCCGGGACTCAAGTAAGGAGTAACTGGATCAAACTTCCTGTTCTTCAGGGCGTGCACTAAAACATATTCACGTCTTGCAACGTTAGAAGTAAAAATAAAAAATAAATATTACAGTCACTGGCAAAACATTTGAAGTTACAGCTATTATCAATAAGCACTGAACCCAAGTTTCTGTTGACTCTGAAGCACGCGCGAATTCACAGTTCCGACAAAGTGGGATCTGTCAAAACTGTTAAACCGCAGCTCACGGCACCATATACTTATTACAGCACCAAACACATTTTTATTTTTCTTACGTCTTTAAAGAGATTTGTACTCATCTAGGTAGATAAAGTCTATAATTCTGCGTCTGAGTATGCCTTTATGACAGAGGAGTGCATCCCTGGTGATGCAGCTTTATCTAATTAGCCGCTTGTACATCATCCCTAAGTTTTTTCGGCAGTTCAAGTCAACCTTGTTTTGTTGTTTCCTTCACTTAAAATACCTTTAGTAGACCCTGAACATGGGACACGGAACAATGCTGGTTGGTGGGAAGTGCGAAGAGGGTGGGACGGGGCTTTTGGCACGGGGGGAATACGGGACAGGGTAATTGTACGCGGTGTTTTCCTAACTGGGGATAATGACGCGGGGCTTCGCGACAGGGACTCTGCACGCGGGAACAATCGTGCTACACCCTGTAGCCATGTATGTTAGGCTTATTTTATTATCATAGGGGTTTTCTTAATAGTTGTAAACCCAATGCTAGAAAGAGGGTAAATGTCCTACAGATTCAACAAGCTTGCTGACTTTCTGCGATGCTCGATATCTAGAGTGTAAACATTGCACACCATATTAGTACCTATTCCTTTTATATATTTTATTGACCTGCATTTACAATTCTCTCGGCATTTCTGGCGCACCATGTAAAAAAATATATATATACGTTTTTTATATTTTGAAAGTGACATTTACAGAATTTTGGTAACACAATCCTGCAAGAAAAAAAATATAAAGCACTCCATGTTTTGAACAAATATATGTTTCGACAGGTCTATATTTGCATTTCTTATCAAATCTTTTGCTTTCAAACTCGATTGGACTTTATTTATGTTACAACTGCATGCACGTGCTCTTTCTCATTTCCTTTATGTTGTCTTGCCTGAGAATAATCCTGTCATTCTATCTCTCCTAATTGTTAAATGGCCCATGAAAAGTAAAAAAAAAAGTTTTTTTTTAAAGTTTGTTTGAGACACGCGTGTCAAAAATATTAATATTACGCGGAAAAAAATAAATTTAGAGCACCATTGACGGCACGAGACGCGATTTAGTCGGCAGTCACCTTCTTTACACTTGTTTTCTCTCTCGGTATTTCGGGCGCGTGGAGGAGAGGTGGATCGGCTTCGCCTTCACGACCGAGATGGTCATTCCGGAATGACCCATGACGTCATGGACTTCGCGCACAGAATTTAAAATAAATCTGTCACCGTCATTATTGCTCTAAAAACTTTTTTTTGCGTGAAATTTATTTCTTGACAGGCCTGTCCCAACAAGACTGCTTAAAAAAACTTTTTTTTTCTTTTCAGTGGCGCTTTAAGTGACGTAGCGTTCCGACGTTCCTACTACGAACCCGTTCTAACAGTGGAAGTATAATTGAACACATAAATATACGAACTCTTTCCCTCTCCACAATAACTGGGTTCTAATTCCCAAGAGTAAGCTCATTTGTGCCATCCCTGCTAAAATCCGAGTGAGAGTTCCCAGAGAGAAATAATTTTATTGTGTGTTTGACGTCCATCCAATCAGGCAGAATAGTGGTTACGCGACCACAGACCGGTACGATGCTCATCCAGATCCGAACGAGCAGGTGTGATGATTAAAACCCAGGGTCGGTGGGTTCTTCAGCGCGAGCTGTCGCTACACGTTGTCCGAACTACAGTGCACTAAACACACTCAGCCACCCATTCCTCCCCCCCCCCCCCTCCAAAAAAAAAAAGTAGTTATTTTTTTTTCTTTTTGCGTACCACTTTTTTGTTTTATAACAGGTGAGCCAGCGAGAGTCAAGTCTATAGTTCTATCGTTTTAGATTTAATCGGATCCATTTGCTATTTATATGAAGCAGCAGCCTCTCCGCGTAAACCAAGAGGCTTGCACTGCTTTGGCACGGATCTTTGCGGCTGAAAGTGCCGACGAAAAAATCTCTCAGAGTTGTCCTCCCTCCTGTGGCTTTAAAGTCGGGCAGACTGCCAAAGTGGCGGTATACAGAGACTCGGAGAGGTTACTTTAGGAAAAGCCCCTCGTTACATCTCCGCTGTGACAAGTTAACAAACTGCCTCGTGGGAGGAACCAGCTGCGTTGCTAAAGCGCCAAGACTGTGTTCTTTTGTACTAATAGAAAAAAAATCATCTGGAAATGTTACAGCAAGCTCATATGGCGTGTGCAAAGCCAGATAATCGCCGAAAAACAGTTCTGCTATTCATACGTTGGCAGTGTGTATTACAGGGAATGGGCCTACTCGTCCCAATTCCACCGGAGGACTTGTCGCAGGCAAACTGGTCACATCGGTCTTCTCGTTCGAGGTCAACTTGTTAAAGAAAGGAACTCTGGGCGCAGTGGGCGAGGGGCCCATTCGTCGCTGGAGATACCTACTGGTCGCAAGATAGGCTGTTTCAGTAGGAACGAGGTAAACTTTGCTTTATACAAAAGATCTCCCCTTCTTTCGGCCAGTGCTTTCGTGCGACAGAAAAGATCAGGCTCATGGTCATTCACATCGTGAATATCCCGGGTTTGTGGGCCCGTTTTATAGCGGGTATATGTTGGTATTGCATTAAGCTGGCTTTTCGGTAGGATGAGTTTTGTTCTCATTGTCAACAAAGATGATGCGAGTGTGTGGGTATTAAGACCGTACAAATGAAAAAAATAGGAGTTTTGACAGGATTTTACGGACACGCAAAGCGTGTAGCAATCATGTTTATACCTGATGGCACGAATGTAACCCAGTCAGCGTAACTCCTCAAAAGTAATGTACGATCATCGCCCCCCCCCCCCCTTTTTTAAAAAAAAAAAAAGGGGGGGGGGTTAACACAACACATTAAAAGAACAAAAAAATCTTGCGTCTTTTGTGAATTGCGCGTACCCTTGCTTACGATTTGCTCAAAGCTCAAGCTCAGCAAATACAATCCAAAGAGATGTAATCGCGGCCGTGCCACTCTTCACGTTACCGGAAGAAACCAAACGAATTTCCAGCAACGACATCGCTTTTTCACTCTTCGAAAAAAAAAAATCTGAAGGAAAAAGTAAACTCGCGTATACTTTTACAGCGCTAATTTTGCTCATCCACTGGAGCGAAAGCCGCTGTTATCTCCCCGCTCATCGCTTAATCATCCTCCCCAATCTCCCCTACGAGTCAGAGAAGAACACGGGGAGGAGGGAAAAGCGGGAGTGGCGTTGTTAGGTAGATTGGTCGGTCGGTCGAACCGCCCCAACCAACTAACCATTCTGGGTGGCGTACAAGTTACAACTACCGCCGCCTCCTTCCTCGCTCCCCCCGAGTCGCGAAGACTCCCGTTGCCTCCCTGCAGGCACTCTTTGCCGCACGGCATTCCACCACCACACAGGTGCGGCCCAGACAGTCTGGCGTCAGCCGCCGACGCCGCTGTCGCCTCGACACAAGCAAGATCCCAAAGCAAAACCGGGGAGTATTGAAAAGAGAAGCTTCGAGCCACTCTCCCATTCTTGGTATTCGGCCTCTTTTTCTCTTTTTCACTCCAAACCTTGTCTTTCTTTACTCCCCGATTTATTCCTTCCTTACTTATTTTCGATGCCGGTTATCGCTCTTGGCGGTTGTTGCTCTGGTTTAGCCGGAACTCAGCGTCATCTTTCTAAGGCAGTGATGTTTCTTTTGATTATTTTTTTCTTTAGTGTCACGCTCGCGCGCACGTCCACTTACATAGTATTTTTTTTCCTCTTCAATGACGCTGGCTGCCCAAATTTAAATTTGGTGTAGGTGCGCTTTGAGATCTCATACGGTGTCTGGGTTTTTGATGAGACCTTGAGCAAGTGTAGTATACGACTGCTAGCCTCACTTTTCTGAACGTACATCGCGCAGTAGGGATTACACGACCGCACGCCGGTATGATGCTCATCCAGATCGAAACGGGAAGGGGTTAGGGTCTGAACTCAAGAAGTAGCAAACGGGCCACAAGGGTTGTATGGCTGTGTGTAAACATGCGAAAGGTTATGTACTGTAGAAGATTGGATTGGAGTGCAAAAGACGAATCGTGCCTTGTCGCCATAAATGTTAAATAACGGATGCTTGTCGCGCTAGCCAAGCTCCGGGCTTTTACGAAGCTGAAGTTGCCTCGGAGTCCCCAGATGTGATGCAATATTCGCAGCGCCAAAGTCAGGGTTTCAACCCTGAGCTCTAGGTTTCTATTAACTTTAAAAATAAATTACAAAATCGGTTGTGACATACCTTTCAGACAGGTATTTATTTACTGCTCAGATACTGCTATTTGTTTTCCAGAGGAATAGAATGGAGAAAAGTGCTTTGATCAAGTAACAACAAATGGCATACAAATATTTGCTGTAATGTGCCGACTAAAAAGCACAAATATTTCACGTAGAAATAAAAAAAAGCAACGACACCATGGTGATTTTGTGCAATACCTGCTCCGCAGTTCTGGTAGCTTCTGAAGTGAAACTTATAAGACACGCAGACCTAAAGTTAGTCGTTGTTTTCGGATTTCTTTTGGCAAAGCAAAACAAAATGTGTCGAAGGAACTGTGGGCTTCGCAATTAGAAAACCATAAGCCTTTTAAAAACGGGCTTTTTTTTTCTCTTGTGACTGCAGCACCCGGCACGGACTCCATTGCCTCTCTGAAGATGCCACAGTTTCCGGAGACACGAGAGATGTATTGATCGACTAAGGCGAGGAGTTTCGCGCCTCGCTGAACTTCGGGCTTTCTCAAACGCATGTTATGGCGTGCGGAGTGTTGAGAAATTTCAAGCACTGTTTGCTTTCACACGTGCAATCTTTTTTTTTCTTTTTTGCAGAGTAACAAGGTTAGCAGGCGCCGCGTGTTTGCGTTGTTGGTGGCTGTGCAAGCCAATATCTTCATTTTTCTTATTACAGAACCAGGAGGGTCAATGACCCCGATAAACGTAGTGCGCCTATCAAGTCTCAAAGCCAAACTTCTGTAAGATTGCTACAGATGCAGTGTGCTGAGCCTCCTGCGTCATGTCGTGTGGCTACATTCTCGGGTTGAATTTTTTGAACAAAACATAATTTCCCTTTCATAATTCTCTAAAGCCATTCCGCTAATCGATATTAACAATTGATCCTCCTTCTTAGTGTTATCTTTTTCTGGCGCTGCACGATTTTTATTTTGTTGTAAGATTCCCGGCTATATGGTGCTGCGACCGGAATATTTACCTATATTTTTATTTTTAAATCTTGTTATCTACACTCTAAAAAAAGAAAGTGTCGATTTAACTCTTTTTGGAGTGTAAGTGGCTTGTCACAGAATCCACTCTTTTAAAGAGTAACTTTAACTCTTCGGAGGCAAGTGTATGTTTAACTCTCCCATACAAGTGTTCACTTGACTCTTCTATAGAGAGTAACTCTAATACTTTTGAGAGAGTCAGGGTTACTCTTTTGATGTGTAAGTGTAAGAGTTAACTTCACTCCTTTGTGTAGAGTAACTCTAACTCCATGAGAAGTGTTTCCTAAACTCTTTGATGAGAGTAAATTTCACTCCTTTGTGTGGAGTGACTGTAACTCCTTGTTGACGAGTGAAGGATGCTCTCCAGGGAGAGTTACCTTTATTCCTTCGTGTAGAGTAACTACAACTCTATCAGAATGTTGCCTATACTCTGTATCCAAGAGTTATGAGTACTCGCCAGGAAGAGTTACCCTCACTCCATCGTCTAGAGTAACTACAACTCCATTAGAAGTGTTGCCTAAGCTCTGTATGCAAGAGTTAAACATATTCTCCCGGAAGAGTTGAATTCACTCGTTTGTGGAGAGTAACTAAAACTCCATTAGAAGTGTTGCCTGAACTCTGCATTTAAGAGTTAAGCACGCTCTCCAGAAAGAGTTGTTATAACCTTTTTGTGGGGTAAATGCAACTCTATTAGAAGTGTTGCCTACAGTCCGTATTAAAGAGTTAACTATGCTCTCTAGCAAGAGTTAATGTCACATTACAGCACACTTGAGCAGTTTGTATGACCCCTCCTTAGAGAGCACTTAACGCTTTAATACAGAATTCAGGCAATACTTGGAATGGGGCTGTAATTACTCTACAGAAAGAATTGTGTACAGTAAATACAGCCCAATTTGATGTGTTGCCTAAACTCCGTATAAAAGAATTAGCACCCTCTTCAGGAAGGGGTCACACAAACTCCGCTCAATTATACTGTTAAATATTGTTTTTAGTGTATTGTTGAGTGTAAGTTAACCCAGTGAAAAGTAACGGAAACGCCTGAAAACAGAATTAGAAGAACGGAAGTGTAAAACTGGCTTTGTTGGAAAAAAGCTTGCTGGAAAAAATTAAAAAAAAACTCTTCTGGCAACCGACATTTCTAGCCTGTTGAAGTGCGACCACTGTACTTTTCTTTTTGCAATTATTTTATGGAATGTCAATACCTCCCTTGGTTTCACTGTAATTTGGAATACTTTTGTCCTTATTGTATGAGTTGTTTGTTGCATATAACTAGGGACAACTCAAGTATTTTGCAATGAACAGTAGCCCTAAAATCTAAAAGCGGCTATGTACATGTTCACAAGGAGATGGTTGCATAGGAAATGTGGAACTGCAGCTATAAAACGACATGAAATATATAGCATGAGCCTGCACAGAGGCAATAGGTTCTCATAAAAAGTCAGCATAGAAAGAAAACAGTAGAATCGAGTTCATTAAACCAAGATTTTAATGTCACCACATGGCAAAAAAGGCAAAACTGGCACACAAAGTTCCTCTGGCTAACAAGTTTTTAACTTTGTGATCAAGTCTAAAGCCAAGACGGACTTTATTTTGTACTTCAAACCAATGAAGTGCCCAATCACCGCGAGTGACTGGCTTGCTTTTTGACGGTAAGAAAGGTCGTGGACTCCGTGCAGTGCAAGAACGAGCGCCGCACCAGCCACAATATCCGTCACCTCAAAGGAGTGGTCCTCCAAGACCACAGTTATGGCACTTGAGTCCTCTTCGTCGATTAGCATCACCGGATAGGTCGATCGGTCATGTCCCTCCTCCTGTGAAGAATGAATGCTTAAATGTAGAGTCAGCAATATTAAAAGAGAGGAAACAGCTCGCTAAGTGCCCTTAGTTAATACCAGTGCACTCATTTGCGAGACAATGAACCATTTGCGAAAATTCCAGGAGCCATTCATATATGATGGGCTCCAATAGTTGGCTGGGACTCGCTTTCTTGCCGATTGAACAAGAGTCCCAACCGAACACTAAGGCAGCACTCATTGCTAGCTCGCTCAGCCGCAACGACCCAAAACCGTTCGTATCCCTTCTGATATGCACACCTAAGATAAAGACAAACCACATCCCTCTCTCTGTTTTTTTCCCTTTCTGTGCAATGGCAGCCATAAGGAGTTGCATTTATTTATGGCATCCCCAAGTTTGCACTTTATCGGAAGAAGGGGAAAGGGGAGGGGGCAGTTCCCCCCCCTCCTCCCTGACTTTTGGAACAATTATAGCAGGCAATATGGGAGAGAGGGACAGAGTTTAGCTTCCCTGCACATCATCCCTCCACCTTCCAAACAGTAGCAAATCAGCTGGCCTCTGCCCATAGCGGTGAAATACATAGCTCTATATAGACTAGATTGAGGTGTGAGATGAATGCATTTTCTTAACATCTGCATTTGTCCAAGTGGCATACAATATGTTAGGAACATTTTTATAGATAAATTAGTGTGAACACCCTATTGGGTTTCAGTGCTGACTGCCATATGTTATATAGTCGGTGACAGGTTAAGAACGAAGTGGAAGCTCCTCCCACCCCTTTCCACTTAGGCTCCGCTGAAGTGGAAAGGGGTGGGAGGAGCTTCCACTTCGTTCTTGACCTGTCACCGACTATAGTTTATTTCACAACTTTAGAAAAGAAGCTAGAGAATGCAAGTAACATCGAAGTTTGGGGAGACCATCCATTAAATATTGTAACTACAGCTCTACAAGGGGCTAATTAGCTATAAAGTACCTACTAAAATGCACGAATTCTAAACAAAACAAAACAAGAAAAAAGAAAGAAATTTAAAGGTAGCCCAAACCAAGAACATACATGTTTAGATTGGCGAGTGTTAAAATAACTGATAAATGTGCCACATGTCAAAATAGAACATGCATCGCGGCGAGCTTAAGCTCTGCCACAACCGACACTACTAGAGAATCAGCGAGCTGCTCATGTTTGTCACTTCATTGTGAAGCTGCATAATAGATGTGGGCTCTATATTTTTATCACATGCCGATGAACTGGTTCCACCACTCTGAATGCAGGTGCAGGCACATGCATTGCAAGGTCAAATTTAAAGCTCTTTTTGTTTTTTCAAATAGTAGAAAAGTAAATCTATAAATTGCTTAACCCTACTCTTGCAACATCACAGTGTCCCTCAATCCTTCATCTAGACTTAAGACACGTTTATTACGATCTCGACATTTAAGTTCACACCTATGTTTCTAAGTTGATTTGAAAGGAAAAAAAAGTGTTTTGAATCGCGGTGTTTGCGGCACATAAATATGTAGTTATAAATGCACCCATATTGCCTCCATATTATTTACAAGTTATAAATCAAACCGCTGGCCTCCCTTTAAGCTCACCAGTGTCAAATGTACTACTAAATTAACAGTCCAAGAAATACCTTTTTATACACAAAAATACGACAGTTGAACAGAACATGACGCTTGAATGAATCAAGAATTAAAAATAAATCACTCACATAAAAAAAGCTTGTCGAGTAAAGACAATTACTGGCAAATACACTCACATAGCGCAGTGACATATCTGACACTCCACTCCCACCCAGTAAGCTGAATCTTGGCGAATAAGGACTACTCAACACCCTGTGGAATTCGGCTTTGGGCATACTGGGAGGACTTCACTACAGCACACATCTACCGCCAAGAAGACAGCCATATTTTAACAAAAAAAAAGAACTAAAAATTGCTTCAAAAACAAAAATAACCAATCAGAACGTCTCTCACGGACTATTAAAATAAAAAGCATTTACAAATAACGCTGTACAGGACCTTTCGGGCTGATCGCTGTGGACTACATGCGGGACTCGTCGGAGATTCCTGGCCCAGAGTTAGACACGGTTCAAACTCATCGGATCTTGACAACACGTACATTGCGTAGCAAGAACACATGTCGCCGATGGTCAAAAGGAAGTAGAGCATCCTCTCCTTGTTACTCACATGGAAGAGAAAGCGGTCCGTCGTGTCTTCGGTCCGTCGAAGCTAGTGGTGACATGTAGGCTCACAACAAAGGAAGATCACCGGTGTGTAGGCGCTGCCGACAGAATATCCAAGGCCTTGACAATCCGCATGTTGAAGATCGCACTTGGCATTAAACCATCATTCTCACCGGTTCCAGTAGGGGTAGCGTGGATAGCGGAAATGCCAAACCACTTCGTCCGATAAAAAAAAAAGTTTTTAAGCAATAAAATGCACTCAAACAACTTAAAAACTGACACCACGGTGTCCTGATATGAGCATGTTGATCTTGCCATTATTTTCCTTAAAGAAAAGAGCTATTTCTGCCGGGATCTGCCCCTTTGCAGTTCACGGATGCGCGTGTTGGACATTGAGGGGACCGTCCCCACTGTCTTCCAGTCCCTACCTTATCGTTAGGCCTTGGATTCACGCGATCCCACTTTCTCTCTCTCTCTCTCTCTCGTGTGTGTGTGCGTGTGCGTGTGTGTGTGTGTGTGTTTCGCGGGCTCCGTCACTCCTAAGCTGAAAGTGTAGAGGAAGCTAATGTGCTGGGTGAACCAATCGCACGTTTGGCTTCAATCACGTGATCACACTCCCTCCCGTAACCACGTCCAGAGAGCGGAGCAGGCGATAACTGGTCTGGCGCGCGCGTAGCTCCTCCGGTACTGTCAGCTTAGAAATGAAAGGAGCCGTCCTCCGTCAAGGACGAGGGCGCCGAGTCCCCTACGCTTACAAAGCAGAGATTTGGAGAGATTAGTGATGGTGGGTGGGGAAAACGGGAGGGGAACTGTTTTCTCATCACCTTCTCTCGCCCTTTTCGAGGGAGAGATGGAGTTCTTGCGCCAGGCCGAGGGACATCCGTAAGCAACCCGTTTCGAGGCCATCGGCGCGCCCCTCCACTGTCCAAAAACCAATATGGTAGAGATTGCTTAGACATGATAACTCTAGAGCAAGAGAACAAAAAGGGACTGGCAGACACGAAGCACCGAACTCAGCTTGAAGCCTCATGTCAAAATTAAAAAGATTATGATAAATCAATTGTCTCCCAACGAAAACAAAGCGGCGATATAAATTTCAAGAAGATTGTCAACCATTTTGGCGTTCACTCAGAACACCAGTGAAGCTAACTAGCCTACGTCTCAAAATAAACAAAACAGGAGAGCATGCGCACAAAAAAACATGCACACAAACATGAGGAATGCGCCACATCGGTAGTCTAAAATACAAACGACATGTGGGCGATCGTACGGGTGTAGCATTATAGCCCCACGTGCCGAATCTGTGTGCACACTTCCACCAGCATTGTTTCATGTCAGCCTAATATGTTGAGGGTCTACAAATGACGGCATGGTTACGTTACACAAGCTCGCGTGCACACTTACTGTCTCTTAATTAAAAGCAGGATGCTCCGCCGTCACGGTGAGGACCAGGCCACATGATCTGGGGATTCGCGTCATGGGCTTCTGATAAAACGAGCCTTTTGAAGGCAGGTCAATAGGGCGGGTGTCAGTCGGGGGCATTCGACATCGGGTGCTTTCGTGCACCACCCGATCGTACATAGGGCATGAACTTTCTGTAAAGCGGTCTCCTTCGGGGAACTTGGCAGTCCACTGTGATAAATGGTCGTATGACCCTTTGCTGGATAAAACACAGATTTCGGGCAAGTAGGAACAAAAAACAGAGAGGATATTTTCGAGGCGTTCAAGATCAATGTAAAGAAAGATGACAGTTGCATGAATGCGTTGCCACTTGTTTTATCAAATAAGGAATTCAGATTCATTTGGCTTGAGGTATAATAAAGTGTGTAACCGTGGCGTAGCCAGGAAATGTTTTTCAGGGGGTGTTTTTCTTTGCTTAAACTGTTTGAAGGACACGAACAAAAAAGAGAGGAAAAAAATTGCCCAAACACAACTTTGTTTACCATTTCCCTGTTTCTTAGACGACAAAAAATCAACCTTTTTGCCACATCTCGATCGTCCAATATTTAAAAAGGGGAAATTTAATGGTAAACGACGAAAGAACGCAGCCATAACATATAATAATTAGCTTTGAACAAAAAAGTCCAGACAGGCTCACAAAAAATTACGGTGCGTGCACTTCAATGCGGAACGCTCGGGTATCCAATGACTGAAAACTACGGAAAAGTGCCAGAGAATAGCGAAGTTTAGAATACTATTAAACATAAAAACTGCAATGCGCAATGGGGCAATGAGCAAGTGAAGCGTCACGCTCATTGTTCCTGCGCGGATCACATCTTTCAGAAGTTATCGTTCTATAGACATGTTTTAGGTTATTTCCGAGAACCCGCTTCAGCGGTGCTAACGAGCATGGTGGCCAGGATTTGCAACAGGCGGTTTACATTAGGATACAAGGCCTCTGGGCAAATGCAAGTTGCTTGTACCGCCGAGACGCGCTAAGCGGTGCGGTCCCTCCACATCTGTGTGAAAACCAGTACTTCCCCAGGAAGTTTATTTAACATAACGAATGCTCCGCACAGGCTGGCGATTTGCTCGAAGTCGAGGCTTGCGACATAGAGACCGACGTCGTTGGCCACAACATCGCTCTCGCCTAGGGCGGACGATGCTGCCTCGAGTGAATGTGCCGACCAGACATGTACACGTTACCCCAAAAAAGTAACTAAATACCGTTACTCGTTACTCGCTCAAGAAGTAACTAAATACGTTACTCGTTACCGATTCTCAAAAGGAACGCGTGAGTTACCTCAAAAGTAGCGAGTTACTTTTCACGTTACTTTGACGACCAAGTACACAACTGTTCTTGTTTCATGGTTTATTGTTTTCTTTTTAGTAGTCATTGCCCTTACGCAGCAGCTGCCTGTGGTAGTTTTCATCAGTTATGTTTCCCCGCTTCCTTGAAAATTCATCTCCGGCGACGCTGAAGCGTCGTTCTACTGACCCTGTGTTTGCAACCTCCGGGTTTACATTCGGTCCGTACCCGGTTCTAGAAAGTTCACCCAACGAACCTGATTGTGCTCGCTGGGTGAAGGACATTCCCAGCTGTAGAGTTCAGTGCAGCAACGTATATCGCTGGACACGTCAGTCGAACTGTTCAACTGACGCGTTCAGCGATATACGTTGCTGTACTGTCATACTGTTTATTTGTTTTTCGGGTTGCCCATCTGCCTTTGTCGCAATAGACGCATACTCAGGTTAGAATTAAAACGACACCATCTAAACGGTGTTGTACACGTTACTCCTCAAAAGTAACGAGATACCGTTACTCGTTACTTGGCCTTAAAAGTAACTAAATACCGTTACTCGTTCCTTTTCTAAGAATGTAACTAAATACGTTACTCGTTACCGAAAATAGTAACTAGGTACAAGTAACTCGTTACTTGTAACGCGTTACGTACATGTCTGGTGCCGACTCTGTTTGAGACGTCGATGACACGCTTGAAGTTGTAGGTCAATAATCATTCTTGAAAAAAAGCGTCAAGGAACAGCTTGGCTCTTACACTCATTGGGGAATTGTAGTAGACCGTTTCCGCAGCCCGCTAAGCACCCGGATAGCGCTCCGTAATCCGCCACAAGATCTTGAACTGTGCAGGCAAGGCTGGCGGCGCGCACGCGCAGCTGCGGCGTTTTCTTCAGGGATACCGTAGCGGAGGAGCAAAACGGTCTACTACAATTCTCTATTTTTGAAAGTCGATATACGTAAAGGAAGTTCCACGACTCACGTGCTGAACGCAAGCACGTAAACATAACCCACTGCAGCGATTAAAGAAGTCAACTAGGTACGCTTTGAAACTAAGTGATTATGAGCATTCCAAAGCTGCTTCAACAGTGCATTGCTGCCGCTTTTCTCTCTTGCTTATTTTCTTTTTTGTTTTTTTAATTGATTGGGATGTTTTTGTGCGCTTGTTTTTTGCATTTTTGTTTGTGTGTTAATGAAGCTAAAGAAGTACAGGCGAGTAGACCCCTAAAAAAA
Organism: Ixodes ricinus; assembly: GCA_037355805.1. Taxonomy (NCBI): domain Eukaryota; kingdom Metazoa; phylum Arthropoda; class Arachnida; order Ixodida; family Ixodidae; genus Ixodes; species Ixodes ricinus. The sequence continues at coordinate 53,713 of JAZHYW010064617.1, read as the reverse complement.
GAACGGAACAAAAAAAAAACGCTAAGTTGTTTGTTATTTTGTCGTCAGGTTTTCTCCTCATTGTAGGGTTCGTAAAGTCAGAGTATTGCTATTTTGGAATTTTGTTGCGCTGCCCTGAAATGGTCGTCGAGTCCTTGACACTCAAAGGGTAGGGGAGTTAAGCCGCCTGCATTCTCCGAGGCGAGGCCAGCTTCCTTCGAGGTCAGGATTTCGCGGCTTTTGTGACGTCGGGAGCTGAGCCATTCGCACCTGCGAGCCTTGAAGAAAGGCTTCGGTTACTAACATGGCCGAGTTTGGAGAGAGCTGTTCGAAGAGCCGGAGCCGGACAGCGTCGTCATCTTCGTTTTGCTGTGGGATGTTGTGGGCACGGCCCCTCGCCGTAATAAGTTGTCGAAACAAAACACACACACACACACACAAAAAAATCCTGATATTGGAAAGGGGTAAAGAGGACAACCATGAAATTTCGGGGGTGTTGGGGAGGAAGTGGCCGAGTGGGCTAACGCGTCTCAGCTCGGAGCGTGGAGCGAGAGCTTGCGCTGGGAACCTCCTGGGTTCGATTCCCCACCGCCCCCGCCCGTTTCGATCTGGATGAGTTTCGTACCGGCACGCGTTCGTGTGATCACTACTGCGTGATGCACGTTAAAAACCCCAGGTTAGCGGTTGTACCGCACTGGCTAAATTTCTCATCTACAGCTAAGAGACCGATTACCCGTTGAGGCGCATCTCCCCATCAAGGCTGTATAAACATAAAGAGCAAACCAATTTTTTATTTCGGGGGTGTTCCAACCCTTGAACACCCCTCCCTGGCTAGGCCACTGGTGTGCAAATATGTTCGTGCTTTCCAAATAAAATTCAGTTGCCAGTAGCGCTCCAAGTTTGCACTACTACTTCTTTGTGCACGATTGTTTTTTTCTTGCGCTTTTAAGTGTAGGTTTGTTGCCGGTGACGTCACCTCTGGCTAAACTTTAAGTCAAGACCAACATTGTCGTCGGCTATCAGTGCCTTGGCGCCATGTTGGAGGCATTTGGCGTCTTATTGTGACAACAGTCGTGCTGTAAAGTAATAGAGCCGTCTGTAAAATCACATTTCAGAATATTTATCTTTCCTAGTCAATCGCAAAAAGGTTCTTCACCTGACACGAAGTGCAGTTCATAAATCCGTAGTTAGGGTACGAAGCGTTTCTGTCAAGATCATAGAGTCAACATAAAAATCTAGAGCGAAAAGTCCCATGCGTTTGGCCGCGACGGAAGGGCGAGGCATTGACGCGGACATCGGCGGCCCCATTTGGCGGTCTCTATCAGCTCATATCGCTGACGACGCACATGCACAAAGGAGCAGCAAAACATCACCTGTAAGTTCTGCACCTTTTTATTTTATTTATTCTTTTACTTTGCAGAAAAAACATTCGAACCGCGCGTTGACAAAATTAAATAAAGGTAGGCTGTACCAACTCACTTATTAAAACATCCTTGCCCATCTTCCCCCAACAAAAAAAGGAAGCGGGTAAAAAAAAAAAACCTTCCCGAGGGAAAAAAAAAAAATCTGCGCCGAGCAGCGTCGAACATGCGCCGACCCCATAGCGGCGCCATCTATTGACAGCCCGTGGTATTGCGAAGAGAAACTAACTCTTGCTACAGTTACTCTCGAGTTCGAGTGAGGGTTAAGGGAGAGTATCATCGAAAGAAGCGGTCGCGAAAGAGTAACTTTGATGAAGAGAGAGTTAAAGTAGAGTAAGTTAGGGCACCTTACTCTCCTTGACACCTTTTTTCTAGAGTGTATATCTCAAATCGATGACGTCGCAGCTGTGTAATGGGTATTGTTTGCCAGAATTTTAGGGGTGGCACCAGTAGAAGGTGGATGTGGCGCAGACGCCCGTTATTCTGTAGCCTCGCTCTGCTGCCGTTTATTCTACGGAAACTCAAGCAGCCCCAAGTTTAAACACCGTGACGGCAACGACCCCATGCATACGCTTGCCTTCTTTGGCGGTACTTCTACATCAAAGGCCAGGATCGTGACGAGCCGTATAGCGTTACACCACGGCGGCTTCCGTGACGTATTTTGTTGCCTTTTTTGGGGGACACTGACGGCACAGGCGACGTACAAGCTTAGAAGTTAGCATTACTCATCCGGAGACGCGTTCCATGGCACCAGGAACTGTCTCGTATGCCCAACAGGTGGTCGATTTGCTTCGCGAACGCCCATTTGTCTTCGGACGTCGTCTCTTAGTGCTTTTTTGCAGTCGGAAGAGTCATCGTATACCCTTTGAGGAAGTGCATCGGTGCCACACGCATGCGCACACGTGCCACCAAGAGCAACTGCTGTTGTGGGCCTGCAGCCGACCGCGACCTCCGCCGATATCGTCGTCTTGTCGTCGAACCCCGGAGGCCAGAAACAAGGGGTCCCTTTGTTCCTTCCGGACGTCAGGAGGTTCCCGACCTGAAGACGACGTGGATGAGAGAAAAAGAATAATAATAACAGAAAAGGGAAGAGGCGTTTTGTTGGCTGCGGCGTAACGTAGCGTGAAATTGGCGGGCCACCGTCGTTGTCTGGAAGGTTAGGTCGCTTTTCATCCGGAATGCGGCTAGAGAACGAGCGCCATCTGTTGTTCGGAGTTGCATCTTGGAGATCGATAACAAATGTCTGGCTACTATAGAGCCACCAAACAGCTAAATTAATATATATATATATATATATATATATATATATATATATATATATATATATTATTTCTTTAATTGCAAAGTTTGGGGCTTTTGATAGTGTTAAGTCTAACCCAGCCTAGTGCTGAAATGAGGACCAGGTGGCAAAATATAAAACACTGCTCTGCACCGCGACTGCCCTGTCTCATGGATGAACGCTATGCGAGGCGGAGACAAGTCCTTCTCCCACGCCAGCCTCTTCTCTCTCCTTTCGTCTGCCAGAGCGCGGTCCACCATGTTCTTCCCAACTCGCCCACAATGGCTGTGTTCGAAATCTTCTTAGTTACTCCGGTAGGTCATGTCACGTGACAATCTAGATAGAGAAACGGAGGGGCGGCGGGTAGATTTTCGAACTTCAAGGTACCTAACCGTTACTTGAAAGTGAAGTCGGGTTAAATCCGCCATGTTCTTCCTAACCGGAAACGGAACGCGGGCACAGACCGATGGGAGGGCGCCACGGCACATCAGTCGCTGTCGCTACTGCTTAGCAAAGTCGTTAATCGAGGGAATTCATTATCGGGTAAAAAGCGTTTGCGTGCTTCTTTTTTTTTTTTAAGAACAGCGAATTTCTCATATTCTTAAGCTTGACGACGAGTATAAACTGCCTATTCCTCACACATGAACTGTAAGGAAAACCGTGGCCGTCCATAATACGTATAGACAATTGCAAGTGTCGCATTTTAAGGTTAACAGCACAATATCAATCACATCCACTGACACACAAAGGGACAAACACACGCGCTGTGTGTTTGTCCCTTTGTGTGTCAGTGTATGTGATTGATATTGCGCTGTTAACACTCATAATATGAATCACCAACTCGCCAAAGTTTCCATTTCTATCAAGTCACATTTTAATGCGGTAACAGAGGTCCGATCAGGGTTCGTAGGACGGCTAAAAAACTGCTAATGTAAAATCTGTCACCCGTGGTGACAGACACACAAGACACAGTAATTTTACTGTCCGTGCGACAGACAAGCTAAAACAAGTGTTTGAAATCAGACTGACCTTTGACATTGAGTACCCAAAACTCTGGCGCTTTAGTTCTTCGTGGATAGGAATTCAAAGCGGAACGAAAAAGGAGATACATTTTGAAATTCATTTTAATTTCTGAAGGATTATCTGCATCGGCCTTCTGCGCACATACTGGTGTCGAAAAGCACCAATATGCTTTCCAACACCACGTACCACGACAAGAGCGCACCCTTCACCACGAAGACAACCCCGCCTTTCAGACACCAACACGCGGAGTGCCCTTATGATCCGCGCATATCTCTGCCATCTCGCGCCTCGTTTCTTTTCGTCATGAGCCCATGAGCAGCTCCAGTCTATTTATGAGCCACCTGCGTCGACAACCACCATCCCCCCCCCCTTTCTCTTTCTTCTCATGGCGTTGTGCCACCCTGGGAGAACGCCCTTATCTGGGCAGTCTATATTTAGCATCGCACGATATGTACAACCCGGGGACGCAGACTCGCGCCTTGGGTTCCTTGCGTGAAGAGGCGCCAACTGAGGCAGAAAAAAAAATGTAGAGAGATGCATATAAGAGAATAAATAAGAACTTGATGCCTCCATTCGCCCCTCGCTTCCTCTTCAATCCCCTGTCACCGTAGTCGGATGGTATATTAGCGGTAATGAAGGGAATGTCCTATACCTCTCCGGCTTCAGCTTAAGATGTATCTTTCTTTCTACTCAGTTAATAAAGATAGACTAATTATCACATGTTGCATGTGTTTGAGGCATGTCGGTGATGGTTGTTTCCATTTGCCGCTATACTCGGACTCGGCCATAAAAGAAGTAGGAGGGGGGGGGGGGGGACAACGCTTACGAGACAAAAGAGTTTTCGCACACCCGACCCACCTGAACTCGACGAAGAAAGAACAGCGCACTCCAGGTGGGGACGACGAGGAAAACAACGGACAAAGGACAAAAGGCGCTTTCGTCCACGCGGAAATCGATAACACGAAGACGCGCGGGGTTGATTTATGGTGCGCGGTCGACATGGAGAGACGGAATTTACGTCGACTGTTTGTCTTGCCTGGATGAGCTCCAAAACTTTTCCTGCGGCGGAGGAGCCGCTTGTACGACGTTCCAGAGAGCAGTGGAGTCGGTTCGTGCTTCAACCACTTTACGTTCCGGCAGATAGGATCCCATATAGTCCATCACTCTTATCTTTTAAAGACCGATGTATATATTGAGAAGAGTTCGACACAGACTTTGTTGTGGATGCATTCTTTGGAAGGCCATGATTTCACTTCACATATGCAGTTATATGATATCGCATGCACAGTAAAATGCTTCCAGAACTCCTACGAGGTGTGTATGATCCTACACAAGTGACCATGCTTTGAAACATGTTTAAACTCCACGGAATTAACAGTGTTTTGCTCTTCGTACATTGGGAGTTTGATGCATTCGTACGTTCAGAAGAAGATGGTATAGGAACGCGAGTACCCAGATCTTCGGTGGGCGGGATGTGTTGATCTTATTTCCATGTTCCTAAGCAATTGATACCTTCAGGAGTCTTGCAGCCGCCATGCACGCAGCATACCACGAACGCACAATTTCTAGATATGTGATTGTACTAACGAGTGAGGAAGAGGCTGACAGGTTACTGCCTACAAGCTCCGCCAGTAGCACTGGTACCGCTAGAAGATGCACAGATAGGATACTTCGGCCAGGGGTTAAAACGCTGGTGGCAAAAGTTGACAGTTCGGAAAATGCTTATTGCCGTGAGCCGAGAACAACGAAAGTGAAACGACAAAAGTTCAAATGACTCAATTTCTTTGCTATTCTTACTCACTTCATTACAATAAAGGATATTTAATATCCTTTATTGTAATGATTACAATGATTATACTTATATAGACTTGTTGTAATGTACAAATACACTTGTTGTAATGAATGATTATTCATTGCAACAAGTATATTTAATATGCAACCTAAAAAAAGAAAAGAGCAACATCCACGGTTCATCAAGCATTCATACACAAACTCAGAAGTGTCTAATCATTCGACCACCGACAACACTAAGAATGACGACGTGATAGTGCCATGCTAGAAGTACAAAGACCCCAGCTCGACTAATAGCCCTACCAAGAAACAAGACGGCATTAAAATCCCTACGGGCGTGCTCAGGATTTTGGGCCACTCAACTCTGACCCCCCATCGCAAAAAAACCTAAAGAGGGGCCGATCGAAGTTCGCTTTCAATGACCACCTGGCACCCTCCGACTTAGCGGGTTGTTGCCCGAGAAAGCCGTTGACCGGACTGCGTGCCTGTCATCACTGGCGTGAGCCGAATCTTCACCCCCCCCTTCCCCCACCCTACCTACGGTCCACACCGCCGCGGCAACAGGTGCAGATCGAGCGAGAGCCAATCCAAAAGCCATTCCAAGAGCGCGAGAATGCTAAGGCGAGCTTTGCCGAACCTACGCAACCAAGGCCAGCCAATCCAAGATAGCCAACTGCGCTATCGACTCGCGATCTCTACGCCAAGTGCAGCTCGACTTTCTTTGGGCCCGGCAGCAGCAATCGGTCGGCAAGTGCCTCTGGCGTGGCCGTCTTTGTGGGTTCACTATCTTTTCTTTCTCTGCGGACAGAGGGAGGCCTTTTGCGTGCCGCTTCGCGTGAATGCACATCGCAGCGATGAGGGGGAAGGCACCTTCCCTGCCCTAAACCACACTCCTGGGTAGAGGGAGGTGTCTCGAAGTTCACGAACCCGGGCCGATTGGTAATGTGGAGTGTGGGGAAGAATCGCATGCCCGGATGATGCGCGATGTGCCCCATTGAACGCGTAAGAGAGAATCCTAAGTGGGACACCGACGGATCCATCCATATACGTTCGTATCTCTTAAATGGTATGTTGATGATGGTCACGTGCCCCGGCGCCGCAGAAAATTCATCAGGAACGTCTGAGAGTTCGAAGTTCCGTTTCGGTTTGAGGTGGACTTTTCCGGCCGAATGCATCGCGCTCGAACAGCGAATTTCTGCCATTTGTTGGTCTCTTCGTTATTTATTAACATTCATTACTAGGTGAGAAAACAACAGCTATCGCCACGACAGGACGTGGCATATCGTCTGCGGTGCGGCAGAGCTTTGATACTGCACTGCAGACGGGATACCACTAACTCCGTGTGGTTCTGGTAATTTTATTGCGTCTTCACCTTTATACACCCTTTCTGAAAGGGTGACAAAGATTGTATCTTTTATTAACATAACATAATACGGACTGCTTTGGCTTAAACTTTCTGCAGCGCTTTTAAACTAACTCACATGATGGCAGCGACAAGTGCCAATGTCAATAAAATGACAAAACATTTTAGAAGAAAAGCTAACCCACCAATTTATATCCACCTCGTCATAACTTTGCGGTCTAAGTCGACATGAAAGCTGACAGTCTGAAATATATCTGCTATAAAAACCACGATAGAACGAATTGCTCTTTAATCTGTATTCAGAGTCCTCGAAAACTAGATTGCCCCGGAGTTTATAAATTTTTTTTTTTTAATCAGTATTAAACCTAGTCAACAACCTCCACTCACGTTCCGGATCATCGCAACTCACAAAAAACAAAACAAAACCAGGACGAAGAAACACAACGCGACTTTAGACCAGCGTAGAGAGGCGTGGCTGATCCCGGGTGCGGCAAGGTGTATCGTCTCCCAGTCAGCGAACCTTCCCAAAGAGCAGGTGCATCTGGAGTAATCTTCTTAGCGGCGAGAGAGCGTGCTCTGGTTGAGCCGTGGCCAATAACCTGTAGCCGCAGCATCCGAGTCTCCAAGTATGCCGGGGTTAATCAGGGCATCCTCCCGGGCAATTCAAGTTCCTCGTTCGTTCGTGTTGTGGTTTTATTCTTCTCGCTGTTTTTATTTTTGTTTTTAATTTGTAAAAAAATAATGTTTGCCTGTTTATCCACTGTGTAAGTGATTACTATAGATTATAGGGAAGATATCGCTGTCGTAAAATTACTTCGAATATTTTTTCCGAATGCATTAAAAACTCGAGGTTGCCGGTTTTCTGTGTCGAGTTGACTATTAATTTTGTGTTTGTGTATGTGTGTGTGGGAAAAAAAGGGGGGGGTGATTTTGCGATGATATTTCAAACAAACGTTTCTTGTTTGAGTACATGTTGCGTAGCAAATACATATTGAATCCGGTGGTCGTGGTTATGACATGTCCTTCTAAATATATATGAAAAACCAAAAGCATCAATTGCAACTCAAGCATTTCATCCTTTCCAGCATCCTTGCATAAATGCTTCCAACGCACCATCAGCGCCGAGTGAAGCTTTTTCTTCCCATAAATTCAGCCGTAATCGGATTGATCTTGGATGTGTCTCACAAACGTAATTTAGTAATTAATTCAATGAAAGTGTCATTAAGTTCAGAGATTCTGGGATCAATAAACTTGCAGGAAGAGCAGGTGTTTCTCCTCGTGGACATCTATATTACGGGAAGCGCTCTACTTAAGGTGTGGCAATGACCCTTCAGACCGACATGGAAATGTATGCAGGGTTAATTCAGGGTAATTTAAGTGCCTGCGTGTGTGTCGTTGTTATTACTATTATTCATTACTGCGTAGCGTTATCTAGATAGTGACTGAACGCGATCGTGGCATAGACCTCTGCAGAGTGAAACGACGGATGTCATAGGTGAATGAACTCATCGTGGCGTTTTTTATAAATATAGTTAATTTCTTGACACTCGTGGAATCTCTGAGAAAGTGAGGGGCATCGACACTTAATGTAACAAAATGGCTACTTCTAAAGTATGCTTCTATTACTTTAGCCCGTCCCTTTGCTACAACCGGACGGTGTCACAATATGCTATGTTTGCACGACGGTATATTCAAAATAAGTAAATCTAGAAGCAAACCTATAAAATTACTCAAGCAGCCTTCGTAGCCCTTCGGCTTTGTGAAGCTGTCATTTGCGGCAGCTTCTTCGGCAAACCTCCAGCATCATGTACTTTTTGAAGCAAATAAACATTATAATTATAAGAGGTAATAAACTAATTATACAATACCTTATCAATGATGACTGATTCCAATACGTAAATATATTGCACCTCGCAGGCATACCAATAAAGTGCTTTGCCAACAATAAAGTTCTTTGTCACAATAAAGTTCTTTAATTGTCATAATCTCGTCGCCAGGTATACGCAACTCAAAACAGTTTGGCAGTAGAGGAATGACACTCAATGCAACTCAGTGTTTACTTGAGAATTGTGCTTCGTCCTTGATTACTTCAACAGGCCACTTAACAATACTCCGACGAGTAATCTTCATTTTCTACATGCACCGCAGTACACACAACACCAGCCACTCTATAGAATCAACCCTATGGAGTTACTCGAAGCGACTTCGACTCTAAAAATGAAACAGACTAATTCCAGCTGAACTTTAAAAATGTAATATACTAATTCCCATTTCCAATTACCAAAGTAATATGACTGCTATTAACCTCTCTCCTCTCAGAGACACTCATGAAAAATCAAGTAGATTAGATAGAAAGGGCATCGAAACTTAAAAGTTATTTAAATGTAAATGTGACTGTTTTTTACTTTCTTATGATTACCTTACCAGATCACTAGTGACGGCGTCATGTTGTTTTTGTCATAAACTGCAGTTTACGGAGGAGCGGCAGCTCTACAGAAACTGGGAATTATTCAAGTGTCTCTTTCATACTGGGTAGAAAAAAGCCATAAACCAAATACAGACTCATTTACGAAAGTGACATGATTGCTTCTAAGGCGTTGCCAGTGGAAACCGATCTTGTGCGGCTCCCACACAACAGCGTGAAATATAGGCATTCTCTCCACTCCTGTTCGGTACGTCCAAAAAATATCCCAACTTCTAGATACAAATAAGGATCACCGCGAGAAGGCATGGCGGCGGGAGAGGGAGGAGGAGGGTCTGGGGCAGTAGTGTGGGTGTGGTAGTCCGGCGATGAACTCTCCGACGAAGCAGCAGGTGCATCTCGTGCACGCATTCTCCCCGCTGGTAACGCTAACACGCATTCTGCTATCCGTGACCGTGCATGCATGGAGAGATCCCACCTTCGGCGGGGGCCCTCGTAGAACGAGCCCCTCCAGTCGCGCACATCGCCCCCCATGCAAGCTCCACGCTCAAGAGAAGCAAACGAATCGACCGAGCATCAAGGCCATCAAGGCCACGTCCGTGGGTGGGGCAGTGAGCGGCGTCGGCGTCAAGAGCCCCGTATGGGACTATCGGCGCGGGGCATCGCGCGGCGCTGGTTGGTGTCCCATACTTCACGAAAAATAGGGCGTTCGACGGACCAAATGTGGACCGGCACCTGCGGGGATGGTGATCATGCAGCGTCTGTCTGTAGAAGTCGTCTGAAGAAGCTCGGTGAAGAAATTGCGGCCATGCGCAGCAGACTTGCAGTTGCAACTTCAGGGTTGTTGATTTGGATGCTCACTCGCGGATGCAGGTCTCATAAATGGTGTGACAAGTGGAGTGTAGTAAAGTAAAAAAGGTAGTTGCTTCTGCAATGTATTCAAGTGCACTGAAGTGAGCAGATGCTGAAAAGGTGCGGTAGACATGGAGCTTCAAATTCAGAAGCTAGTCTAGGACACCTAAAACATAACGAATTTTGACATAATCTAAAGGGGTACGACAAACAGCACTTTTTAACACGTGAAAGATCTAATGAATGTGGCGAAGAAACTGTCATTAATGTTTAAACGTTGAAATAGAAAGAAAATTACAATGTAACTTTATAAATAAAAGTGAACACAATGTTAGGAAGCAGACCTAGAGAGTGGCGCGATGTGACATAATCAAGTGCAATGTCTAGTTTGGTAAATGCTCAAGAACTGAAACTGTGACGTCATAGAGTGAAGTTCGCAACCTAGCTTCGTTAAATAATTAAGGATGCAGCATTCAGTCCAAGGTCTAGATTGGTTACTATTGCTCAAAAGTTGAAACTTGATGCAGACACATGATATCATGTGTAGGATGCAAGGTCTAATTTAGTAATGCTCGAAGGTCGGAACACTGTTACAAAATGAAGTGCGTAGCGTACCATAGAAAATTTTGAAAGCTGTTTATTTCCCCCAAGCAGGCGTAACCCTCGTCCTTCAAGAAGCACATACGTCTTCCTTCGCGCAGTTCTTCAAGCCTATCCTGTATTCTTTCATGCAACGACAAGCGCGCTCCTCCATTGAAACACTTGGTTTTCTTCACAATTTAGCAACAGAACCTTCAATGCCTACAAACTCAGGAAACTGAGAACGTGAAATCCTGCCGAATGCTGTGGATCTCCCTCACGCGCAAACAAACAGGTTCCAAGTCACGCGTAAGGCGCAAATTTATAACGACCTCGCCAGTGACAAGTGCACTTTGATCCCACCGAGCACCAGGCCACACCTGATATCGCAGCGCCCTGTTCTAAGCGAACAGTATACGATGGACACGGCTACGCGGAGCAGAGACCCCCAGCATGGCCACAACAGGTGCGATGCGGCGAATCTTTCTGTACCTGGGCGATCTCCGACTCGAAGAGCGATACGGGAAGGAGCGGCCCCGCCAAAGTGCAAGGACGCTACAGACAAGTTGAGCCAGCGGCACGATCGTCTATCTCGATCATTTCCCATGCATGGAGGGACGCCCGACGGGGGAGGAGGGGGAGTTGCTTTTGCGTGTTGGTTTGCGGGCATTGGCCACTTTCAACCTTGCTTGTCCAGCGTGGCGCATACCGAGAAGTGATTGAGGGAAAGTGGGCTAGAGGTTTTAGTATAGCGTTCGTATGGCAGCAGCATTGCTCGTGTTTCGTCTTATACGCTCCGGCTCACGTAGGTAATAAACTAGATACATATCCTCCCATTAAAGGAGCTTGAGTGATTCTTACGCCTTACCTATCAAGGCTGGATAGGAATCAGACTCGAGACTGAAAGACATGCGTAGCGCGGCGAGGTAGGCAGATTCGAAGAGGTGAAAGACATCGACACCTCAGAAGCGAGTCTGTTGCTTTTCTGGGTGTTTTACAAGGTCACTTTTCTATACACTCTGATGGCGTCGACACGTTTTGCGTGTACATAGCGTTACAGGCTACAGCTAATGCCACACTTTCGATAAATTTCGTGAGTTCGCTTCCTGCTAAACACGGGCTCGGAGGCAAACAATGACGGCGAACAATAGGAGGATCACATGCGAATGACGGAGCTGAGAATACACTTAGATCTTAAAAATGCGATTTGCGCAAGAACATTGGGTAAGCGAAACGTCGTGCTTGTCCCGGCGCTTATCGCATTTTGTTTGCATTTGTCGAAAAAGATTGGTCGCGTTGTCAAATCGTTTTTGTTATGTCAGCGAGCATGTGATGATGGCCATTTTTTAGCGTAGTCAAACTAAACCTTTAGTTATGCATGCTGGGAGCGCTTATCAGACGATTTCCGTTGCAAGAATTTTGTGTGACACAACTGGTTATAAATAACCCCTTGACTTTAAAGCTGCAATACGCATGGACATGACGTGGAAAATGTTCTGTAATTCGTTGTTGTAGTTATTCACTTACGGGGTAAATTGGCACGCTCACCGAATAAAAAAGGCAATGGGATTATAATTTCATCTTTACCCTTTCACTCCAAACGAGACTTTCTTACATATGGTTCACGTAACTAGGATTCCGACAACGCTCGTTGGTCATGAACACACAACTCTTATTTTGTTCCCTTACTGGAACTGAATTTAAAACACCTTCCAGAAGAATTTCCCAAAAGATAGCCGAAGAAACTTCGCGAAGATTGTTCACAAACTATCTTTTTATGATATCGAAGTACCGTGAGTTCAGCGCGGCAAAGATCAACGAAAATCCCGTAGTTTTCCGTTTCCGTCGCACAGCTGAAGCCCAAAAAGCGAGGCGAACTAACAGTTCGAGTTCGTTGACTCATGCCAGTTGGCGGCAAGGGGTGCCTTTGACGAGCACAGTCATTGGACGCTTCCCCTCGCTGATAGAGACGGATGACGTGTACGGCCAGATGGTACTCTCTATTAACGGGACCGGCCAATTGTCCTTCGTTTCGGCCAATCAACGGCTCAACGCCGAGGCTGCACCGCCGACGCCAAAATGCCTCCCACTGCAGCCTTCCATAGCCCTGAGTGATACCCTTACAAAAAATATTTGAGGCAGTCAATAGAAATCCAATCCACATCTTAACGGCTCTTCCAACTTCCTATCCAGTCACGTCGTATCGAGTCTGAAGTCTACAGAATACAGACTGTACAAATGCTACATAATTTCTACCACAATGTCTCAATAGACTTTCTGTCACCATATTTTTATAGGATTTCTATAGACTAGAATCGATAAAATAATAAGATGCAGTGTGGAGAAATGATATAACACCCATTTAAAGCCTCCTTGCAGTGACTGTTTTTTGTGTTATTTGTTTTCGACTGCGTCAAATAATTATTGTTTCTTGCAATGCTTTGTAGTCGGAGATGCAGTTCACAAACCCTTATAAACCCACATTTCGTATAAATTATGTGCGACAAAAAAGCAACATACTTCTAATTTTATTGTTTTCTGGGATGGTCCTCGGACAAGTGATTGCCTTTGAAGTGTAGGGATATATTTAGCGGTGGAGCAGTCAACACTACTGAATTATTAGTGTTATGAGTGCTCTGTTGCGTCTGTATTTGTGATGTTTGCGTATGGGCACACGGCAAGTGGCGAGTGCATGTTTCGATGGATTTATCGTGACAAACCAAAAATAAATATTCGGAATTTTTGTTTTTCGCGAGAAACTGATTTATTGTTTTTAGAAAGGGGATAGAAACGTTGATAAAATCTCAATCTCTTTTCTATACAATTTCTATTCAATCTCTATGCCTTAAGTTCTACAGAATGTCTACAGAAAAGAGCGGCCAAAGGCTAGAGACAGTGGATAGAAATGTCTATAGCATCTATACACTATTGTCTATCGAAATTCTGTAGAAAGTGGATAAATAGTTTTTTTTTTAGGATAAACCCTGGAACTGGGATTGTTAAGAGCCGTATCACAAGGATATTTATAACGACTTGTAACTTGGACTGTGTTTATCATACGTCGGTCTGTTATAATGACTGACAGTTTAAGAAACACAGCTGCATGTGATAGTCTCTGCAGTTCTAACGCTCTCCGCTACTAGACCGTTCTTGTAAACGTGAGAAGGGTTGATTCTCTTCAGCGATTTGTGTTGCAGACTTACTGCTGTAGCATTATCGCGCGCAAATAAAACGTGTAGCTCGTTAAGAAATTGCAGAAAGGTGAACCATTAAAGAAGTACGTGTGTGAAGTCTCTTTAGCCGAGGACAACGTACCTTAGTTGACTTTCCGGGATGGGTTCGTGTGACCGGATGTTCCTTCCTGCACACGGTTCAGACGTGCTCCGACAGTGAGCCCGCGAAGCTTGACGTATTCGGTTATAGCGGGCACCTGTTAATGTGAATCCAGATATAACAACGGCCGGCACGTGTTGTTAAACATTGGCCTGGAGACTGCGGCTGACCGAATAAATCAATTTTTCTCAGATTAAACTACCATACATTTTATCATTATTGCTGTGGATACCTGAAAACTAGTAATTACAAGACAAGAGGACAAACAAATTAAAATTTCGAGCTACCATTTTTGGGCACACGACATGCAAGAGAGGTATACCCTGCCATATTTTAATTAAAAGCTCGATAATTTTAGTACACAAACCATTTCGTTCCTTTGACATTTGTGGTAATGCGTCAAGTTCAGTATATAGTCATCAGGCAAACTGAACAACTTTACGCCCCGTCGAATAAGCTGTACATATTTGAGGCTTTTTTTGTATCAATGTCCGATGATTAACATTACGCGACGTAGGGCAAAAACAACATTGTTTTGCTTTTAGTATTTTACTCAAGCATATTAGTTTCTAACACTAGATTTTATATCTGTCCCCCGCGTCAACACTTTTCGCTGCACTTTTTTGACGACATTTGAGGACGCATTTTACAGTTGTGACTAAAACGCGGCGGAAAATATGCGTCGCCATCTGTGTCGCCCTCTGTACTCGACTCTCATTGTCTTTTGCTGATGCCGACCTAAGTCTGAAGATCGAGATGACCTCATCAATATTCCCGCATTGCCAGCGTACGTTGCTATATTTACACAGACGCGCCATTCGAGCAGGCCTACGCAACACGGAGTTCCATTAAGCGATTGTGGGAAAAAGCCATGAATGAAACGCCTCGCTCTAATTTACCTGCAGCCGCCATTCACCGTATAGTGCTTCGCGAGTGTATACACGCTTGGGAAGTCGAGCGTCTAAGAAACCGAAACGGCGGGTGGAGGAAGAGCACGCTCCGTTGCTCTCGACAATCCACGTTGACCGCTCGCCAGTCGGGAGCGTGAGAGCTCCAGTGGTCATTGTCTTCTTCGCACTTCACCACCGGCCAGTCCACCGCTGGAGACACTGGAGTCTTTATCCGCTCAGAGCAGGGTCAACTTTTTCATCGCATTCTCGGCGATCGCCGGTTCCTTCGTGTCACGGGACTTTCGTTTAGATGTCTGCTAAGCGGAGGCATCCGTTGCCGCACTCCGCGTTTGCGAACCAAGCCGGGTGACGTGAAGAACGTACTGTGCTTTGTTAATATATCTAACGTTTATATTTTTATTAAGAACTAACGCATCTTTTCAAGCTCAGCTGCCCCGAACATTTTATTTTTTTAGGGAAGGAATACAATCACTACTACAAGGATGAACAACATGAAATATTTCTCGAATGCAGAGGGCTCTTATACTGTATACCTCTGCTGGTGCTCGAAGCAACATTTGCCTTTGAAAGAGAGCTTTCAAACAGTATCTTAATAAGAGGAAGAGGAAAGGATGAGACGGGTAATGTATAAAACTTTAAATACCCTCGTCAAAAGAAGCAAGCAAGAGGTCTCGTCAACAGTCGAGAAATGACGTGAAAAACGGCGGGATACGCTCGCTGCCAGAAATCTCGTTCACTGCTCGTCAGAAATCTGCTACTCGCGTGCAAGTGTTTCCCGCATTTCTAAGCAGGCGCTGCACCTGGGCCCAACCAAGCGTGTCGCCATATTTTTTTTCTTTTCGTGCGTTACGTATATCTATTTCTTCCATACGGCCCTCCCCTCCCATACGCGGCTACAAAGATGACGTTATAAAGAAGGCGGTACAGCGTTGTGTACGCAGATTGGCGAGCATCCGACTTCGCGATGGGTACAACAGAGCGGCACAAAAGCATGCGCGCGCCGGCTCGACAAAAAAAAAAAAGTTTTGAGGTGGGGACCGGCAACAGTTTGTTGGTTGGTTGTTGGGCGTCTATTCTCGCTTATCATATGGTCGAGAAGGTGGGAGGAGGGAAGTCGATACAGCTTGGATTCCCGGAATTTGGAAGGAATACGCGTCTTTTTACCTCTAGCTTATAGCCGAGATCGGTTTAACTCGTATTATATCGACGTATACATGCTGGGATTTTTTTCTTTTGGTCTTTTACATCTATATATACTATGTTTTGAAATAAAACTGGCGGTACCGCTCTTCCAGAGTGAGGGTTATAATAAAGTAAATCAGTTTTTCTAAGTTTTTTTTTATGATGTAGATTACAGATTCGATCGGATTTGGTAGGCGAGCGGAATGACGGAATGTCGGCTGGCTGCCACGCTCGCTTTGTTAAGTTTTTTATTTATCTATTTCTACTTTTCAGGTTGTAGCGTGCATTCTGCGGATTTGATTCTGCTTTCCATATGCGAGCAACTAGGCATGTATTGATTGTCGCAGGAAGCGTTTGTTGCCACACAGATGGTTCTGACTGCTTCGATGTACACATGAGGGCAGAGTTATTGAACGTGTGTCGTAGGACGCATTTGTCGCCACGCAGATGGTACTGAATCTAAAGCTCCCATGCGCAGATGATGCGAGCGTTAGTGACGTAGTATTTACTCATTTGCCTTAAGGCTGAATGAACTCCATGGAGCGAATTATGCAACGAATAACTGACGAACGTTGCCCAATGGTACGCTGGCTTTGCTTGCCGACGTAGCTGCCACGACGTAGCCCCCGGGCAAAATTCGTCGATTTTGCGGAGCATATTCGCCCCATGGAGTCCAGCCTTTAGAGAGAGGGGCATACATGTGCTGGGTATATTGTCGATTTTTTACTGACATGGTCAATGCCCAAAATTGAAACGCATATTAACAGCTGTTTAATATACATATCTACGATAAAATATTATTACTGGTTTAGCACACAGGTTTTCACAAATCATATATGCTGGGGTTAGTGCATGGGGCAGAGGAGAGCGAGCGTACAATATGTAAATGGCACATTTTCTTCCTGTATCACGTAAAGCCAGCAGCCAGCTGCTTAGGCTCGAGATCAACCCTACGTATGGTAATGCTTGCGGTCGTACGCGCCAAAATCCCAACTTACAAAACACACGCACAAAAAAAAGAAGGAGTGGTCACTTTGAGTTTTGCCTTTTGGTCAACTCCTTGTAACTTTCGAAACGAATTCATCCAAAAACGCTTCAACTGCACGCTTTTGCAGCCCATGCACTTTGTTTCCAGGAACAGTCATGCTGGCTTCGTCATCTGCAATTCCTTCCAGGATGGAGAAACATGACCCTGCGGGTCCTTTTCGATTTGCCAGGGTGTTCCTGACTCAACCTGCGGCGGGGCCGCTGCATTGCTGAGTATCAGCAATTCAAAGTGGCACCGCCTGTTGACTCAAGCCGACGACCGAACGCACTTATCGGCGCAGGAAGCGTGGGTGTGGGTCCATCTCCCGGAGCCGAATCTGCAGCCCAGGCGACTTCTCCGCTCTAGCGCTTTCCAAGGGCGTGCCGCTCGCTTCCTCTTGCACCTCTTTGTATCTTTCTGTCTAACTTTGTTGCGTTTTTGTTTCCTCGCCTAGAGACTCAGTCGGAGGGCAAACTGTGATATCAGCGTATACGTTTGACTGCACTCCATTGCAGGATTTGTGGACGGCGTTGTGGGAGGTCCCGGCCGGCAGACTCGCGTGGCTTTTCAGAGGGTGTTTGACATGCGATGAGCGCGCAAACGGAGTGGTTAGAAGGGCTAGGTCACTATCCCGTTTAAGACTGTAATAGCGCTGTGCAAAAACTTCTGGATTGTTTAGGATTTGCCGCAATACTGAAACCGCAGGAGCGTGCTCCAACCCCGAAATTCCATAGACTTCACGACCGTCCCTTGGTTCGACCGCATCACTTTTCTGACGTCACGGAGAGGAAGCAGTGTCCGCAGTCACCCATATTTAAAAAGTGGCGCCCGTATCATTTCAATTTTTTAAATTTTTCTGGGCAGAGCCTTTTTCTCAGTTTTATAATTAATCACTGTGGTACACACTCGAAAGTGCACATACCGAGACGTTGCACAGTAAGGAGACGTTTTCTCTTTAGCACAAGCTAGCCATTTATAGTTTCCGCATCCAAGGAGGCGGACTATGTGGTAATTACAAGTAGATACATTGTTTGCGGCGCCGACTGACGTAACGATGCAGTTTTTCCGAATAGCAGCCTATAGCAGCGGAAGAATTGGAAGGCTGGATAGTTGTTTCTACAAAATGTGCTTTGTCATGGTGTTTGGTTGTCGTTACTTGTAAGGCAGTGCAGCGTATCAAGGGAGGCATTGCATATCCCTGATGCTAAGCGGGGCATGGTTCTCAACTTAGCCTAGAAAGCTTTTCGACGCGCACTCAGTCACGAAGCAGACTCTACAAACTCGCATATACATGCTGAATCTCGAAAGTTGTGGGTCGCGATAATAAATGCGCAGATGCGAGAGCCTATTTCCACAAATATCATTCCTCGCGCGAGAACAGGAACAGAGAAAGCGTTGTTTCATAACTCGCTCATAGCCACGCGCGCCCTCTGCAGATGTGTGCTCGATTAAAACTTAAATAAGAAAGTTTTTGAAAAGTTAACTTGTTACTGCACGGACCTCGTGTCCCTAATTGCAAGTACGCTATAGAATTTAGCAAGCAACGCATATTTGCCTTGCATATTTGCCTTGGGCGGAAGTAAAAATGCAAGTTGTTGGTGACGGTGACGTATATCTCATCAAGACACGGAAACCGGAGTGAATATCTCTGGCATCTGCGCACGCCGTTGCTAATTTTAACCGCTTTTCTTCCACAGCTAAGAAACATTTCGCGGTTGTTCGCTTGTTTTCTTCTTTCACCCTTGAGGTGCTTTCATAAAACGCTTCTGTCGAAGCGGAACTGATGCTTGCTATTTACTACCCACTGACGTCAAAAATAGAAAATCATTCGTACAAAAATAACAACCTAATGTCACGAGGCGCGTCGTGGCGTCATATCGCGCCTCGAAGAGCGCTCCTCCGTTCCCGTGATTTCCCGCAGGTCTCCACACCTGACCCCCTGATGAAGCCGTGACGGGGTTCGAAGCGGTCCGATGCCCTCAAGGAAGTCATTCCGAGTTCGAGAGATACGCCAGACCCTCCTCTTCTCACAAACGCGCTCACACCAAAAGATAAGCCATAAAGACCAAAGCTAACCGCCAAAATACAAACTAGCTAGAGCTAAAAGGTGTCAGTAGAAAATTGCCCGGTAAGCTTGGAAAGAGAAGGACAGGGAAGAAAGGGAAAACGGGGCAGGGAGGTGTCGCAGGATTTGGGGGAGGGGAGGAGGAGGAGGGGAGGGGACACACACAGATGGTGTCACCGGTGCCACTAATGTCACAGTCAACACCTGAGACCCGCAAAACCCCTGCCTGCGGCAGGCCCGCGCATGCTTTCACGGAAGGAGGAACCTCCTTCACCTGGCCGGCTGGCTGGACGGCAAGCCGCGGCACGGCGCCATCAAGGACGTCTTGGGTGCCTCTTCTGGGAACAAGATTTTGAAATAGAAAAGAAGCCCCCACTCCCTTCCCCTGTCCCCACGAAGAGTCCCCCTAAAGAACGGCGACGATGCCAGCCGCAGAGCCCCACACCACCCCCACCTCGAGACGCCGTGCTTCGAGTCCAGCTGGGAGCCAGACAGTCTGGCGCCAGACCAGACCACAGAATTCGCCGCCGTCGCCCCCGTCGTCGGCGACGAGTACACTCCCCACACCCCTCTCTAGTGTGTGTGTCCCCTACATTTCCCCATCCAGGCCACCAAACACTCCCTTGGGCACCGGTGGCAACCGCCCTCCCTCCCTTTGTCCCCCGCCATTCGGAGTGTTGGCATGTTGTTGTCCGCATCGTTTGCCGCCTTCTTTAGTGGTCCCGGCTCGGGGGCAAGAGTGAGGCGGTCCGGCTTCACTGATTAGCCCGGGGACTGCAGCAGCTGATAGCATCCCGCTGAAGCTACACCTCTCCTTGTAAAATACTGTAAACGACCTATTTGTCGCGGGCATCAATATTTCGCGATTTAGGTCTAAGTTGAAGTTTTGGAATAATTCGCGGGTTCTAATTTTCGCGACGCGTTAGGATCTCAATATAGATTCCAATGTGTTTACATTTTACCGAAATTGTTCGCGGGACCGATTTCTCGCAAATTGTAGGCGATTCGAGAAATTTAAGTCGTTTACAGTGCTCAAACAGCAGACTAGCTGCTGACCATTCATTAAAAAAAAAAAATCCTCGAAACTGAGCAATACAGAAAAAAGTGGACACCACAGACGGAGTCTTAAACACAGCTACGGTTTATTGGTCAGTCACACGTTAAATAGCATTCCCTCCTTGCCACTTCTGTTCACCACTTCCTCCAGACGGCGGGGAGCTCAATGATCCATCCCCACACACCCCACCATACATCCCGCAACTCCACACATAAATGTGATGATCTTGCGCTCCCAAACGGAGCAGCAATGTTGACGCCTGCCGACCGCTGGAACCGCTGACGACCCCATAAATCCTTTTCTTTTCAATCAAACCCCTGCCGAGGCCACCTTCACATGTACCCACACCAATAACAAACACACCATAAAGGCGCACACTTTTGGAAAACCTCTGAGTCAAATTCTCTCCCTGTGCTCGTTTGCTTATGAAGCTTGTTTGCCCAGCGGGGCAGTGTTCACTTGCACCCGGAAATGACCACGTGTCATCGGCAAAAGAGATTGCTCGGAAGAGGGGTCGCTTTGCAAATTTGTGTCCGACCTTGTAATTGAGTTTGGAGACTCTATTAAAAATAACTGCGTATTTCGGAATTATTTAGTATCTAGAACTCGGTCTCTATACAGGGACCGAGTTCTACTATACTCTGTTCACCCCTATGCTGAGATAGCGGTGGAAGCTACGTCCTCGCTGGACCAGTCATACGCCTCTCTTTCGCCACGTCATCATGCTCCCGCCCATACCCATGCAGAGAGAGCCGGGTCACGTGATAAGAGGGAGGCGGCTGATTGGTTCGCCAGGCACTTATCTCCCACCGCAGTCGCCGCTTCGGGCTGAACGGAGTATAGTTGGGACATTAGTCCAACTCTTTGCATACATGTTGTCAGTGACCCCTCAAAAGCTTATTCCCTTCTTCGGGTTTTAATGAAGCCAAAAGTTCACCAGCCCTCATTCCTTTTAACTTTTATTCATTTAGTGAGTTTTAA
Source organism: Ixodes ricinus (assembly GCA_037355805.1). Classification (NCBI taxonomy): domain Eukaryota; kingdom Metazoa; phylum Arthropoda; class Arachnida; order Ixodida; family Ixodidae; genus Ixodes; species Ixodes ricinus. Next base: position 32,448 of record JAZHYW010064617.1, on the reverse strand, counting down.
AGGCGAAACTCGTGGCAGTGAAAGAATTCGTTACTAACTATTCGTTACATAAGGAGGCAGCGCACCCCAGCGGGCAGAAACGTGACTCTTTGAATCCGGTACCTCGCGCTTGTCGATCGACGAGATGTAAAGTGATGAAGTAGAACGGAGGTTAATTTTCTACCATTGAAGTTGCCAATGGGTGACCGAACCAAACGGCTCTGCTTTGTTTGAAATTATCAACGTTTCTAGTCACAAAATAACACTGCGTGTATTTGGTTTCCTATTATCTTTCGATTCCTTCCGTCATCGTACCAGGACCTCTGCGATGCTATTCTGCATCTTCCAACTCCAGCCCTCGTTCAGTTTCACATTAAGTGGAGCACGCGCGACATTATCCAGCACGCCGATTAGCCTGAAGCCGAACCAGCCTCGACTCTCGTGACCTCCGGCGATGTTCCCAGTTTGCTTTATGCTCACGTCGGCACAGGCTACTCATATTACGCGTCCCTCGAGCTTCTAAATCACATTGACGTCTCCCCAAACTTTCTGTTTTTCCTGAGACTGCAGAACCCAGACACCGCTTCTTGGAATCGTAGACTATGCAGTTTTCGTCGACCCGGACGTTTACTCGCTCCCATTCCTAAATTGCACGCCACAACTCACGCCAAGTGCACTGGAGCCGCCGCACTTGGCACCGTGATCAAGTGGCGTCTGCTGCGGATCGTTACGCATACCGCAGAGTCCTCTTGAGAAAGGAACCTTGTAACTCAGACGATGATTACGAACACGAAAGAGTGACATATAATGCAACGCAGACGACAAGTTACAACAAACTTAAGCCAGACGCCAAATAGACACGTTCGTTGGAAAGTTATAGAATGGCAGCAGAGGCATTATTAGTTGACATTTTGAGAGGAGACTTGTAGTTACCACGGTGTAAGATAAAACTCTCCAAGCTGTAAGGTAATGTCGCTGTTTCATTTTTCGCATTTGTTCGTTCCTATTCTCAACTTTAAGGAAGGCGGCGCCACCCGGCGGAGAAGTCGCGAAAGAAAGAAACGGGAGGCTTGCGCCTGCCCCCAAATGTGCAACAAACAACAACAAATAAAAAGAAAATTGACTACTAATACTTCGTTTTGGAAGAAAATTGTGATTTCATTGATACTTCTGACATCGGTGGTTAACAAAAGAAGGAACAAACACCACTTTTGCTTTTTAACTAACCCCTTCCAGGATATGCATTTCTAGCGTGTAAACCGACAGATAATTTTCTATCCTTATTCCAAGAGTGCAGAGAGTGATCCTCTGAACTTACGTGCTTAGTCAAGATTTATTGGTTTTCTGAGAAATTGGGACGGTAACATGCCAAACTAACTTGCCTTGATTTTACTGCCAGCAAGATTCAAGCACTCTAGTGAAGTTTGGTGACGTTATGGTTTTAGCCTCACTTGCGGCGACTTCTCTCAGACTTTGAATTCACACCCCTGTGTCGTAAACTTCGGTGTGCTTCACACGTGACGACTGTCAAATACCGCTTGACCAATCAGAAACGGTCAACAAACAAGTGCACGTGTGACGTCTCCACGTCAATGACTCGTGCCTTAAACGCTGTGGTTAATTAGGCAAGCTGGCATCGGTACCTTAGCCAATCATATTTGACGGTATACACTGAAACTTCATATACCACAAATAGGACGAGAAATTGGCTTCTTCAACGCCAGTTGAATCCCCTGACGCTTGGCGGCGGCACTAAAATAAAAATGGCGTGCACAGAAACCATTGGACGGTGACATCTTGTTTGGGATTTTGACGAGTCCGGCAGGTATGAGGAATTTTTCGAGCGTCGTAAGGGTTTATAGGGCTGATTTACAAGGGTCACACGTCCTTTGGCGTCATTAGGAATGTGCTCAATTGTGGATTATTATATATGGTACTTTCTATCATGTAACCCCACGAAGCATAACGGAGGTACTACTTTTATCATCGGAATTGCCAATAATCGCCTTTTGTAGACGCCGTCGCGAAGTTGGTGATACTTTTCTCGACTGAACACACGCTCCTTTACGTTGTAAAATGGTGTCAATAAGCTTGTAAGTGCACAGTAATATTCATGAGAAACTGGCTTGGTTTGACAAATGTCTCTTGGACCTTTGGAGTCATCAGGAGTGTGCTCAATTGTGAATTGTCACATGTGGTACTTTTTATCGTGTAAACGCATGAGGTATTACGAAGCTACTATAACTTGTCCTGGGAAGTGTCAAAAGACTCGTTTTTTGTAGCCCCCTTTCAGCCGTCACGCCATTGTGGGTACTTTTTTCCAAGGAACATACACGCCCATTTGCGTTGTAAAATGGTGTTATTACGCATATAAATACACAGTATTCGTGCAAACAACTGCCCGGTCTTTTTTTTATGTATTAGTATATTTTGGTAATCTCTTTCGGACGAACAGTACAAACGGTGATAATCGGTAGAAAATAATATGGAGAAGTAGTAGATCAAGTTAAGAAGGAAGTGTTTCGACAAAAGCAGTAATAGCCGAAGCAAACATTTCCAGATATCGGTGTTTCCTGATTTTTACTGATTTTGTATTTTTCATACCTGCTATGTTTATAGGCGTTGTTCGGTTTAACCAATGTCGTCATTTTGACACCAACAAAATTCGTGTTTTTCTAGTTAAAACACGAAAGTCTATAAGACCAACTTATTAAACTAGGTGAGTGAGCTTTGAGCCATCTCCGTTTGATTCAAGGAAGTTGTTTCCAATGTATAATATATTTAGCACAACAGGTATCTCGCATTGCAGCCACGACAATTGCCGCTTCTGCAATTACTGGCAATGCATTCTGCTATTGAAAAATTTAAACATGGATTAAAACCACGCAACACGACGTCACTGGTTACGTGACATTTGCAAAGTCACACCGATTCTCTCATGACGTCCTTTATAAATATGAAATAACCGCTCCCCAGCGAGGAAGGGTGCCGCCATATATTGAACGAGATTGTTGTCTCCGTTTCGATTCGTCGCTGAGTTTTCCAGGTTCACTTCTGGGTTTCTTCCCATTTACGAAAGGCGCGCAATAAAACCTGCAACAGTCGTTCTTTTGTGTCTTCTTTTATTATCCGCAACGTCGGCACAGAGACTCCAAGGAATCTTCTTTCTGATGGTCAGCGTAGTCTCGAGCTTGTGCAAATGAATAGAGTCGCCGCTGTGTCCACATACTTACTCAGGAGGCGACTCACCCACGTCCACCTTGTTGCCGTTTTGTAGTTCAGAGCGAAACCTGTAAATTTAGTACGAGTAAGCAGGGCAGTCAAACTTGAAAAAATCTGTTATCATTCCTTTTGGGGGAAAGGATGGATGGATAATACGTTTATCGGGGAAAGGGGGGGGGGCACAATGCGTTCATAAATAGTGTCGACTACGTTTGGGGAAGAACTCAATCTACAAATCAAGCCCCCCCCCCCCCACCTCGGCTAGCTCGGCCGCTAGGCCACCGGCGTTCCACATTTTCTCATAAATTGGTTCCTAGCAACAACGGGGAAAGCACACCAATCACACTAATTGACGAGCAAACCGAGGTTATCGATTTGCAAGACGAATCAAAACGGGAAACAGAGAGGTAAGAAATAAAAATAAAACAAGGAACAAATTCGACAGGTCTCAAATTTAAAGTCCTGTTATGTGTTCGGGTCTCGATATCGTTACCCTTAATCAACTAATCTGCCTAAAATACACTTTCTCCGACGGTTTCTAGTTCTTTCGTGCTGTCTCTAATATCGAAAACGAACCCACGGCTGACAAAAAGGTTAGAAAAAAGAATATTGGAAATAAAGCCGAATAGACATCTTTCTGTGACAGGGGGGGGAGGGAAGAATGATTATGGCCTATGCTTAGCCCATTGATGCTGTTATGCAGTAACAGTAACAGTAAGTCAGTGATAAGTAAGACAGTAAGTCAATGATGACGTTTAGTACACCCGTTCTACGTTAGATAATAAAAAAAAATTTCGGGTTATACACCAAAACGAGACATACTTTTTGACGTGAAGTGATCTGAACAACTGGAACGTAAACGGACATTCATTGAACACGGAACTATCTCAGAGTCAGACCCTGTTCAACAGGTTAGTTCAACTGCACCCTCGACAATTAGCGTGGCTGGTGTCCGGTATAATCAATAATTTTCAAATTAATTGAGGAAAGAGAAGAGGAGAGAACCAAGGCTTCATACCTTTCGTCGGACGGTATCCAAGAGAACTTCGCAGCGCTTTTCGAAGAATTACCGCACCACTCGGCACGGCAGACGGCGCGGCGACGACAGTTATTTATATTTAAGGACCCCATTGAGACAAATTAGTTCCGCATCACGACTGAAAATTCCCGAGAAATAAGCCGTTCACGAAGCGCTACACCCCGCGTCAGTTGCAACGGGCGTTGCAAGTTCGACAGCTTAGCGGTAAGGGATCAGAAAGCGAAAGGGTCAAATGAGACAGGGTAATTAATTATACAATGTTAGTTCATACGGTGCTTCGAAAGAACCCAATATCAAACGTCACGTCATAAATAAACCCTACTTCTTTAAAAGTAAAATAAAGCAACCCACACTGTGTCAGGGACGCTACGACATGACGATAACCTGCCAGCTAGCTATTCATCGTTTCTTCCAAGCTTTTCGCGGGACCGAAATGCAATGCCCTCCTAACTCGACGGCGCGCGTGGAGCGAAACCTCCGCAGACGGAAGGTCGCGCCTTTTATACCCGGGTAGGAGACTTCGGCCAATCGAATCAAAGGAGCGCTAGACAGCCAATGGGGTTGCACCGTGTTCGCTCCTTTTGTGCTCCAGACGGCGCCACCGTATGGCGCGCTCCGCTGCCAGGGTGGCAGGCTCACAGCTGTGAACTGTCCTCCGCAAAAGGCACCGCTTCGTGGCTTTATATATATATTTTTCCTCAGCTGTGCCATTTTTTTTTTTTTGCGCGAGTTTTGGTAAAGAGGGAAGAATTCATGGCACCTCGCCCGGTGCACTTGTAAAAAAAAATATTGTTTCATATCTCTCTACCTCTTTGGTATCTCTTCCTCACAAGCACAACTACTATACGTATTAGGAAGCTTTAGTAGATCGTTCCGTACCTCAGAGAACGGTACTCGATACTGGTACGACGCATGCGCAAAAGCTACAGCTTAGTATCGGGTATCGTTATAGGAGGTACCGGAACGATAGACTAAAAACTCCCGACTGTCTCTGAATTTGTGACAGCGTTGGCAAACAAAGAGGAATGATCGTGGTAACAGGGTTTCAAAGAGTAGCTGTAATGAACATAGTTACACCAAAAAGAGTCACCAAGTTAGAATTACATGAATTGCCCTACAGCTTACAGCTAGTTAGGCCTTTTAAGCTCACGCCATGTTTCACAACGTATTTAAAGCATCCAGACATACGCGATTACTGGGTCAGTTCGTATCTGCATAATATCAGAAAATTGCGCTTTCAACTTTTATGGTAACGGCTGTTTACAGCGCATCGTCGACGTTGCAGCCGTCATGCGATGACAAGACGTCGGGAAAAGTTGCTCCGTGCGAGTCGGTCCAAGCGACGCATTCCAAGACTTCCCAGTAGACGAAGAAGAACCAGATATCTCTGAGATGAAGAAACCACAACGTGGAAGGCGGTCGCCGGCGGCCGTCCGGTAGCGGAATCCGGTGGAAGGGGGGGGGGGGGTCCTTTTTGTTGCTCCTCGACGATGGCATCCCGTTCGGCGCCGGAGAGGCGGTCGCCGGGGCAACGGCTGGGCACGCCGCTCCCTCCCAACCGTCCACCCCCCCCCTTCCACGGATGCGAGCCAAGGGATGGATGCCCGGGCAAATCTGTGCGCTCGCCCCACTTTGAGCGCCAATTTTCGAACGGGGGGTGACGAGTGGCTGTGCAAAAGGTCTAAGCTTACCGTCTTGACGAATTGGAGCGTACTGGTAAGTTGCAGGATATAATGAAATATGTTTTGTGCTGTCTTCGTTCAGAGGGAGTTTTGATCGAAGAAGCTAAAGATGGGTTTCTTCGCCAGAGGCCAGTAGATAACCTTTAGTGTCTTCGTTCTTTGTGTCGCTTTTCTTTGATTCTTTATCGCCACATGAAGACCGAAAGAATGCTTTGCACGTAATTCACATGCTGCGTTAAGTATTTCTTACGATATTTGGTTTTAATAGAAAAAAAGTTATTTTGGGGTTCTGATGTTGCGAGCCAAGGGATGGGTGCCCGGCGAACCTGTGAGCGCATCCCGATTTGGGCAGCAATATTTGAACTGGTGGTGACAAAGGCTTGTGCAAGAGGTCTAAGGTTATCGTTTTGACGAATGGGAGCATGCTAATACGTTAGGGAGAAAAATAAAAAAAATGTTTTGTCCTTTGTTCGTCCAGAAAAAGCTCTGATGAAATAAGCTAAAGATGAGTTTGTTAGCAAGAGGCACGTAGGCCACCCCTAGCGCCTTCGTCCTTTCTTGTCCCTTTGATTTTACCCCTTATCGTCACCTCAAGATAATAATAAAGGAATATTTGGCGGATAGTTTATATGTCGAGCTAAGTATCTCTTCCAAGATTTGATTGTAAGGATAAATAGCTCTCTTGCGTTCTAATAAAATAACAAACACATGATCTTAAGTGCACATAAAAATACCTTAAGTCACCATTTAAAAGGAGAGGTCAGTAACGGTCCACGGGAAGCCGAATGTTTTTACTGCGGTTAAGTGGTGAAGGAGAGCAAAGGATATTTCGGTCCCGGCGACTGGGTGTTGTTTCCTCTGGCACTTTTACGAGCCAATGCAGTCGAAGCATCGCAAGCGCAATAGTTCACATTGTGTTAACTGAAACAAAAAGTTGCAGGTTATATTGACGTAATGGGACTTATATTGATTTGTGATGTCGATATTCTTTCGATTGTAGCTTATCGTAACATCCGCTACAAATATGAAAAAAACATTTTTCATTTCTTTTTTTTCGCCGAGGCAGACAAAAAGGGAGTTAAATGTAACTATATCTCCACAAATTTTTGTTTGAGGCAACGCTGTTGATCTTACTAGAATGCTCTAAATTGCTCCAAAGAGGTTCTTCCCAGTAAAACGCTGTTGAATTCCCATCCTACAGTCACAGTGAATGTTCGATTGGTGAGATATGAGTGTACTGACTTCACCTCTACGAGAAGAGTAAGAAAGTAAGGGGACCTACGAAAATCTGAAGTGTGCTTTATTATTTTTATTGTTATGCCAATGTACGACAAGTCAAAATAATCAGTCTAATGACCGGCGAAGTTTCGTGAGGCACGAACCGATTTAGAGAACATTGTCATATTCCCTCAAGATTTAGCGTTGCGTACACATTAGACGGGGACGTATATACCGCCAATACCAAGGCCCTCGCATGTGTGTGAACGTGCACTTGTTTATACGTAAAGTGCGTTCATTTTCTACGCGTAAGGTTTTTCGCTCCAACGTAAGACGTCATATATGGAACCGCCTATATCAATGCCCTATCGTCCGACCTCCCACACTAAACGTTTCAACCGGACGAACGCCGTAATTACTCCAAACGATGCAGCCATCCAGACTTCCCTAAGGAGGGGGCGGCAGGCGTTTTAAAGTGTAGGAACTTAAAAGCCGTATTATCCCGGCCGCCAACCTGTAATCAATGAATAAACGAGTCCGACAAAGCTTAGCGCCGCGCCGAGTTGTGCAAGAACGGCTATAAATAGACCGGCATAATGTTTACCAACAGGTCAGCGTTTGCCCGCAACACCTGTGGGCACAGCGCGTGCGCAGAAACAAGATTTGCGTGGAAGGAACCTTCTGCGCATGCGCAGTGGTGACAACAGCGCCACCTCAGCGGCGTGACGTCACAGCCGCGTGTTGGTGTATTATGCTCGTTACAGCAGCATCGTTCATTTCAGATGAGTGGTTTCAAACCAATACGTGCGTGTCTTTCACTTTAATCACCGTCAACTTAAGAAACTCAGGACGTGGCGAGCCCAGAGCGTATTATTAGAGAGTTTTAGTTGACCGTTCCGATACCACCCGATAACGGTAGCCGATAACGACACGATGCTTGCGCCAAGGCGGCGGCGGAGTATCGGGCATCGTTACCCGAGTCATCGAAGAAATAGGGAGTAGAGAGTTTTAGGAAACCGTATTTGTACATCCGATACTGTGAGATGGGCCGTCCGGTACCAACTGCGCATGCGCTACCGCAGGATATTTACGCACGCGCAGTTCCTAACGGAGGGCCGTACCTGTATCGGATGTGTAAAAACGGTTCCCTAAAACTATCTAGTTTGAGTAGATCGTTCCGAAAACTCCGGTAACCATATCCGATATACTCAACGATAGCCTATGATATACTCAACCGAAGCCTTATCGGGTACCGTTATTCGAGGTACCGGAATCGAGCTACTAAAACTTTTGCTGTTCAGGGAGCGTCGAAAGCGTACGCTTTCTTTCGTCATCTGCCACTGATAAAGAAGAGTCCTCTTGTATATTTACATGAACCTGATTTTGAATGACGACACTGCTGGTGATCATCGCTTTCGAGCAGAAGGTCAAACCATAGGCCTGTGTCTTTCAGCCAGGGAGCGCTGCGGTGTCCACGAGACGCGACCACACAGAAGAGGCGCTTTCATCTTGCACGATCCACGGGCGTAAAGAAGCGTTCGGTCAGCGTCCCTCAGCTTCTGTCCACGGGCACGATAACGGAGCAATTGAAAGGACGCAACAAAGCCAAGCATAGCCAAAACGCGCCCTAAAACGATCCGTTTTTTTTTTTTGTTTTTTTTCTCACCAGGGGCGCTGCTTGAAAGCTCGAGAGAGCTACAGGTCTATGTACTTTGTTTTACACCAACTCCAACCGCGGTCGACGCTGCGGTCCGATGAAAGCAATCAGGAAGCCACAAGTGTGTGTCGACATGCATGCTCTCGTACGTCCAGGGCGACCTGAAAAACAACCAGGGGCTGTTTTATCTTGCCGCCCATCAAGGAGATCATGTCCTATATGAAGTCCGTATCAGTCTGGCTTCTCATCATGCCTGGTGGTTTCCTTTATCACTTCCACGCAATGACATGAGATACGCTAAAAGAACGCTACAGAAATGACACCAGAATCTGTTTACAAATCCGTAAAGTTTGCATTGTTTAGTACTCTCATCCGCATACATCGGCTGTGCGGAGACACAACAGCGCCAAGTGGTGAGCTGTTGTACATGTTTCTTTGGAGAAAAATAGAGGACTATATTCGACTTGCCTCCAACTGTCCGCTCTCGATAAGACAGTTGAAAGTTTTGACCAAAACCTACACGGCAACACTCAAAGCCACCAGCACTTTCATCACTACTTCGACATGACCGTGCTCGCGCAGCCTCAAAACCTCGACGACATTCCACTATTACGCATAGCGACACGCGGAGGCAAGACGGAACTAATCAACGGCCGCCAAACTCAGCAGACTCCGAATCAATAGGTAGGTCACTTGCGGAAGATAATGAGCGCGTGGTTTGCATAGCAGGCCTAGACATTACACGGGTTAACGCGCTTCGAATAACACTATAGATCCCGGGTATACGCTCGTGGCTGTAACAAATCACCGATAATACACTCCCGGCCCACGCCCGCTCCCGAAATGAACGTTCCCACCTACCCACACCTCATTTATAGCGTTCCGGTTGCAAACGGCCACTCAAGTTCCCCATCCTCCACCCTGCTATTAATTGCGTCCAAAGTACGCGGCACCTACACGTGTCCCACCTACGTACTCACACTCATCCGTGCATTAACCCCCCCCCCTTCCCCCCTTGAACTCTGAAACACAAGGAACCCAGCAACGGTGGCCCGTCCCGCGTACCATGCAGAAGTGCATCGCGATGCTCTCGGTAAGAAGCGAACCAGCATTATCATATGATAAAAAAAAACCAAGGAAGGGAGCGGCGGCTCCTGGCTCCAGAAGCCACACACAAGGGTGTAGTAACTCTCACTCCCCCCCCTCCCCCTTTCTTTTTCTCTCCATAAAGTGCGGAGGTAGCCATTTGCTTCGACGTCCTCTGCCACCGAAGAAGAAGCAGAAGACCTGCAAGACACCACCGGGGAGCCAGCTCAAGACCAGACGGGCGCGATGCCCACGCCTCGAGGAACAGCTTCAACAAGAACGAGGCGATACTTTGGGCAGCCCGGGTCTTTTTTTGCGTAGGTAGGAGCAGGCAACAGTCTAAAAGCGGGCATGGCGTCATGTTGGACAAGGGGGCCTCCGTGTCCTCCGTTTGACCCCAGCGTGGACCACGGCGTGGGTTATGTACGTGTTCCAGGTGTGCCTACCGAACGTGGGTTTTCGCGAACGCGCCGTGTCATTCTCCGCCTCGACCCGACGAAGTTGCGTGGGATGGATCGCGTGAGTGCAATCTTGGGATCCGCCGGTCCAATTATAGGGCGCTCGGAATGAAAGAGCAAACAACAGGTGCGTTTGGGATTGTCCGCGTACATACCAGCATGCCTTCTACCCGGTCCATCTTTTCATAGCGTGGAGTGAAACAGAGTTTGCAAGGCGACCGACGGCGGCAACCCACACCGATTTCGGGGGGGCCGAGCCTCCTGCAGGCCCACTCTTGTACCTCATCACAAACTCTCTCTTGTTCTCTACTATCGTTTGTATATCATTTTATAGGTTACTCTAGGTGTTATGGTTTACGTTGTTGGTGATACGGTGATTGTAGAGAGCGCGTGCGGCCGATGCCGCCACCGATATGCACTTGCAGGAAAACGCCCACGTTGACGCCACCCCTAATGGCTCACCCACCGGTGTTCGGTTTTGAGACGAAAAAAAAAATGGCAGCGACATACACGGAGTGGGGAGCTGGGCCGCCGAATTTGGGGCTCGGTCGACTGGACGCCTCGCGATCCGATGATGAAGTCGGGAACGAACCGCCTCCGGTTGTTTGCTGGGGCGACGCGAGCGGTCAAACACCTCGCGCGCTGGTCAGAAGGTGGGCAGCGTGGGTGCATGCTTGCTTGCCGCTCGAGCATCTTGGCAGGTGCTCTGTACGATGCTGCCTGTGGCTTGCTGTTTTGGACAATCCGACACAGCTTTGTTGTTGTTTTGTTGTTGTTTTTTGTCCGTGTGGGTGAGTAGGACGTGCGCAGGAAGGAGCTGCCAACGTGTGTCACTCAGACTGAAAAATATATGGACACCCAAATTATGAGTTAGGGCAAAGAAAGGAAGCGATCTAGATCGACCGCAGCGAAACGTGTGGTTTTGGATGTTACCTAAAAGAATGAATCGGGCAAATTAATATATCTAGTCTTTTTTTTCTTCTCCCATTTATCTTAAAAGTTGTAGTTGTAGAGAACTCCAATGCAGCACTCCAAGGCTACGAATATCTTCATAATTTCATTTATTTTCTTTCTTATTTTCCTTCATGATGCCGAAGGCAATGGCTACGCCGTGGTATTTGCCTGGAGCCATGGACTTGAGTTATTAGGTTCAGGCATTGGTCGTTCCCTTCTGGCATTCTGCTATAATCGGGCGGTGCAAACCGCCATAGCAGAAAAAGAAGACGTTCTTTTCGAATGACGGCCCTCGAGAGAGGTTTAAATTTGTCACTAAAAATCAAAACACTAGGACGCTTTTTTTTCTTTAGTATAATAGGGCCAAGACCACTAATTGTCGTCCCGTGTTACAGTAAATTATACGTTCCTGGAGGTAATGATTTGAGGACGCCGTTTGGAAGCAATTAAGTAGTTCGTGCAATTGGGACATTGGCGACGAAAATGGAGACATCAGGTTAATATATTTACGGCTCCCCACGGGCAGGTATCTTGTATTGGGCAGCTTTTATTTTTATGTTGACGGCTTTTTGAAATGAAGTGGCTTTCTGAAACGCCAGCGTCATGAGAAATAGGAGAAAAAACATGGGAGAACAGTAGCACCTAATCTCGCAATTTTATTGGTCTACGTAATTAAACCAAGATCGCGAAACTTGCATAAAAACTTTAGTTGATTAAGTTCTAAAGTCCTAGTACAAGTTCAAGATTTGATTATAGACACCTCGCAAAAGCTGCACTTAAAAACTAAACACTAAACTGCTGTCATCCGATGTTGCATTTCAGCAGCGTTGTAGAGTGTTTTGGACGGGCGGGTTTAAGCAGTATCCGCCACAAGACAAACACTGGGCTTCGATGAAACGGCTTTCGATGAAACGGCTTCGCTAAAATGGTGGTGTTCAATGAAACGGGTTCGATGAGATGTCCGGACCGAAATTATAAGTTTGTTTGTTTGTTTGCTGTTTGTTGGTCTGCTTGGTTGCTTGTTTGGTTGTAGTTGTTCGTTCGTTTGGTTGTTGTTGTTTGTTTATGAGTGTGTTTGTATGTGCGTTTGTTTGTGTGCATGTGTTTGCGTGTTAGTGTGTCCGTCCGATCGTCGTCGTATTAATAGGGAGTTTTAGTAGACCGTTTTCGTGCAGCCGCTCTGCAGAGCGGAGCGCGGAAACGCCACTGCGCATGCGCGACCTCGCTCTGGGTCGAGCGTGGTTATCGTATTCAGCGTCCCCTTCCGCTCTCGACGACGCAGAGCGGAGTGGACCGAGCGTACGCTTTCAGGTCCGCTTCCCGAAAATGGCTGCGTGCAGTGTGTCTGGGACGTCTCGAAGCGCGCCGCAAAGAAAGCGTAAGGACAGAACGAGCGGGTTGGTAGGGATAATTAAACTTGCGGAAGAAAAACGAGAAGGGACGGACAAACATCTGTGTTTGTCCGTCCCTTCTCGTTTTTCTTTCGCAAGTTTAATTAAAAGAAAGCGGTTTACGGTAGTTGAATATCTCCTGCTGCTTCGGGAGATCACCGCTCGGAACCCTTACGCAAAGCTTCAACGATGGGCGGATATCCTACGGAAGCTGATCGCAGCCACCGGCCGCGATCAGCCTTCACGTTGAACTGGTGGGAGGTCTTCGATCTCCCGCCAGCTCAACTCGGCTAGTAGGAGTTTGTTCTTGAGAACACTTCGACGCTTCATTGGGACACCAGATTCGACGACGACGCAGCCCCAAACCACGTACTCGTAAGCTCGTATTTGCGCGCTTGCCGGCTAGCCTTGCTTGTAGTAGCCAGTGTTGTACACGTTCCTCAATAAAAGGAACGAAAACTCGTTCCTCGTTCCTTCCGATTTTTGGAACGCGTTCCCGCTACAAGTTCCCTATCTCAAAAAGGAACTCGTTCCCGTTACAGTTTAAAAAATTGAACGTATCGTTACATATACGTTACATTTGTATTTTGCTAATTACTATATTTAGTTAAATCAAGCAGAGTTTTTTTATCTATCCCATAAGTAGTCAATATACGAGTTTGTATGTCGTTATGGAAGGGCAACAGAAGAAAACAAGCGGAAGCAGGCATTCATTTGGTGATATATACAAGTTAAAAATGTCAGCTTTTAACCATATTCATATTTGTAGTGGACGATTCAGACGAGCCGAATGTACTTTTACCCAACATTGTACGAGCGTTTTACAGCAACCTCACACGTTTCAATTGAACAAAGTCCCTTGTTCGAACTTAACAACAGTTGCTTCTCGATGCTGCCGTCCGCATGACGAGCAAGTCGAGGAGAGGGTAGGGCTTTTGAAAGGTCAGTCTTAAAACTACAAATACTTCTTTGTAAGGTTGGATTTGTTGTTCATTTTAAAGGTGGGGCACAAGAGAAGAAATAAAGGTTATTTTTTTGTGTATCTTTTAAGTGACCAATGTTCCGGATACAAGGGTGCGTTCGATGTCTGGCAGTCTGTGATCTTGTTGTAACTCTAGGTCTTGTTATGAAAGTTCACAAGTGGCTGTAGTCGGCCTTAGATTTCTGGGTGTATGAGGATTCGTGGAACCAGAGAAAGTAGCTGAGTTTGAAACAACCCTCTTTCTTTGTATTTTCCTACGACTAAAAGCCTTCCTTTTTGTACCGCAGTTTGGGGCACTCAAAAAAGAATCAATGTCCACCAGCTGTCCTGCACCCGAAACTGTTAGCAAGCGAGGACCACACAAAATAATCTATAAGATTAGTAGCCAAAAAAGGTAACGAGATCCTGTACTTCGTAAAGAATTGTTTCTGTACTTTCAAAATTTCCTGTTACAAATAAAATAAAAATTACCCCAGTGGACGAAAAAAAGGAACGGCGTTACTCTTTCCGTTCCAGTAAAAATGTAACGCGTTCCCGTTCCAATTCCACCGATGTAAAATGGAACGGCGGCGTTCCTCCGTTCCTCCTAAAAGGAACGCGTTCCAGGAACGCCGTTCTTTGGAACGCCGTTCCGTACAACACTGCTAGTAGCTCGGATTGCGTTGGCTACGAAAGAGTACAGACCAATGATTTCAGGGTATCTCAATACAGCAAACCGCCTCTAGATGAAAAAAAAAACAACATAAGTACAGACAAATATGTTAGTTGAGACTTCGAGCGCGTTGCTAATAAAAAAAACTCTTAATGCGCGCACTTTTTTTTTTTTTTCATTAGTAATTGGAACAGCCGTTTGAGGCGCTGGGCACGTCGCCATTTCGTACTATTTCGCGCGCTTTCATAACGCTCCCGGTTGGAAGAAAAACGGTCTACTAAAAGCGATTCAGGAGCTCCACTCGGCATATTAGCAGAGCGGACCGCGCATGCGCAGTTCTACGGGCACAGAGTGGAGCGGAAAGTCAAAACAGTCTACTAAAACTCCCTAGTAATAATAATAATACTAAAAATAATTATAATAAAAAGGTTTATTTTGCCAAGAGTTCAATGCTTCGTATCGGGTCACTCAAAGCCTAAGTTGGCTTGTATGACTGAAACTCAGCCGCTAGCGAACGAATATGATTAAAACAAAATACAAGTGTCAGTTGCACAAATATAGAAGTTTCACTTCTTAGTTAGATGACTAAATAAAAAAAATCAAACACGGAATTTAAAGGAAAAGAAAACAAAAACGCTATTGTACAGTTCAATGCGTCCACTGGTAAAACATGAGAGTCAATGTTGCGTTCATAATTGGTGGGCTTGTTCCAGTTTTCTCTCTGAGTCCAACTCGAATATTCTGATGATACAATTAAATGCAAAGGTGGAAGCGAGCTGGACAAGAATGACGAAAATAATCCCTGGAATCCAAGGAGGACAAAGAACAAACACAAAACTCCAAACACAGAGACCGAAAAAATCCGCCTAGTCTGGTATCGAACCAGGGACCTCTCCACTTCCAGTAAAGCACTGTATACCAACTGAGCTAACCAGGAGCTAGACGCCAGCGGAGCAAACGGGTTTTTATCAGTTGCCACCAGTCTAACACCGTGGTTAACAACGTCGAAGGCCTTGCCAAAGTCAATGTAGCTTACCTTTATTACAAAGGACCTGAGAAGCGGTGAACAACAAAGTCGCGAGATTTGTCGCAGTTAAATCTGCCAGACATAAAGCCGCGTTGGTTAGGGACGTTACCCAAAAGAATAAGTTACAAAACGTTACGAAACTTAAAAAACTATGTTACGAAACTTAAAAAAAAAAAAATTTGGTGCATGGTCATTTTAAAGAGCTTGAAAAACGAAGAAAGAAGAGAAATAGGTTTTTGGTTAAGGACGTAAGCCCTATATCCTATCCTTAAAATTAGAAGGACAACGGCTACTTTCCACGTTTCTGGAAATATCCCTGACCTCAAGGAGTAATTAAATATAGCACACAAATTAGGCGTGAATATTTTATGGTTAGATTTAAGTATTGCTGAGTGTTTTCTGTCGTTCCCCGCAGATAATATGGCTCTCATTTTCTTAATACATAACCTAACACATTCTTCATCGTAATGCTACTGAGTATCTCACCAAACCCAGCCAAGTGAGGCAACGTATAGGAGACGCGCAGTCGGAGCCGTTTTTAAACACTGAACTAAACTGAGCTGCCAACAATAAGCCTAAGCCTAAGCCTAAGCGTCATCATCATCATCATCTAATTATCATCATTATTATTATTTTTGGCAGATAGGAAGAAACAATGCATATTCAGGTCTGCCTAAGCCAAGGAAGGATTGTGTGGCATGACCTGAACCATGCCTTACTTCCAAGTTACAAATCTATTCTCACCTTTTGGAGTCATCCGCAAATAATGAGCCTCTAGATTTTATCGGGCAAACGGGGTCCCGATTAAGGCTGCAGAAAATCTTTTCCTTTTTTTTCTTAGTAGACACATAACAAATAATAGTAGAATAACCCCTCTATAGTATATATATATATATATATACAGCGTCTCATATTCGCTAGCCCGGAGTTGTAACTTTCGAAGCTCTTAAATGTATATAGAATACACACAAAGGATGAGACGCGATCCACAAGTGAGCACTCCTGTAGAGCTAAAGAAATAAGGGGTGTTATTAAGAATTTCTTAAGTTATTCTTAGTAACTTGAAAATTTTCATCGACGCAGTTGGAGTCAACGACTCAGTTTTGGCAACGTTATGAAATGCGAAAGCGCTCATGGAAACAAACTAATTTGTTTTTCTTCGCAGTTTGACGATTGCACCGATCTATCGACAGAATCCCTCATATTTCTCCTCTGAATATCTACACATGAATGGAGACCATGGCCGGCAAGTCCAGTGCCGGCAACTCCACACGAACTGTAACAAAAATAGAATATTTCATATAATGGTTTACTTTAAAAAGAAAACATGACTATATAATACGCGGCTGAATACGTGAACAGCCCTTATTCATTAATGAGAGCGTCCTATGAACCATTAGCTTTTTTTTTTCTTGCTTTTTTTAAGACAACGTAAATTTAAAACTATGTGTCAACTTATCATCAAAGAAACGTGCAATCATCTCCTCACAACTCTGCCTCAGACAGAGATGACCATATTAAGACCTCAGGCTCTAATATGGTCGTACAAAGTACGATACAAAGAACACAGAGGCGACACGGTTAGCAGCTCTAGCATCTAACCGGGAGGGAGGATTTTCAAAGTTGGGCGTGAATTAATCGTGGTCGTGGAAACGTTACTCGTCCTCGGCGTATCAGCGCTCGGACGCCGGGCATTCTACGTAATCCAGGATCCCACGGCCAAGTGACCCGGATCAACAGCTGCATCCACCACGCATGCGCATTCCGTACTCGCTTCTCGAGTTTCCTTTTATCTTCGGGGACACCGCGGCACCGAAACAGATAACGGGATTTGTCGCAAACGCATCTTCTTCTCATTTTTTGTATTTTTCTTTTTTTTGTTGGCGTGTTTACAGCAAAGGTATACATACCTTTGCTGTGTATATACTTTTATACGGAAGAAGATTGAAAGAAAATGGCAAACAGCAAACAGGCAGCTTTAAGGCGGGCAGTGAAGATTTCGCGCAGCCTAATGTTCCGATAAGGGAACACGCAAAAACATGGGAATATTTGACGAGGGCTTTCGCGTATAATAGAGAAGTGCTCCTACACTCTCAGAAATGGGGGTGTAGTACTTACACCTCTTGTCTCTTACATAACACCCCAAAAACTACAATTCGACGTTCAGTCCCCTTGACGTCGAATCGACGATACCAACTTTCACGAGCGGCTTGATGGTCGAGGGATGCAACTTAAAGGGACACTCAAGTGGATTCTGAGATCGTCTATTTATTGTCATAACTAAACCTATTGGCTCTAAGCATCCTAGAAAAAAACCTAAATTACAATCATGGGCGGCCGATTTCACCATTAAAAATCCAATCCAAGACCATTTCCCCTTTCTGCGCCGTGGCGCATAACAAAGAATATTCTGCGTTGGCCAGAATTTTCGAATACGCGCACATTCTAAAAATCACTCCACTTTGAAGCCGTCACTCGTGATTGCCGAAAATAATCCCTGGAGAAGGGGAACAAGGGGGACAAAGGACAAACGCAAATCTCCAAACACAGCTAAGTGACTGGTGCGCGACCGAACAAAATCCGCCTGATCCTGGTGTCGAACCAGGGACCTCTCCATATCCAGTGGAGCGCTGTACCAACTGACCTAACCAGAAGTTAGACGTCAGTAGAGCAAACAGGTTTTATCAGCTGCCACCAGTCAAACTCCAACGAGGGTGAACGGCTTGCAATTTTAGGGTTATTATTATAATGCAATTAAATGCAAAAGTGCAATCGAGCTGGAAATGGAGAGGTCCCTGGTTTGTCACCGGGACCAGGCGTATTTTTTCGGTCGCGCACCAGTCACGTAGCTGGGTTTGGAGAATTATGTTTGTCCTTTGTCCCCTTTGTTCCCCTTCTCCAGGGATTATTTTCGTCATTCTTGTCCAGCTTGCTTGCACCTTTGCGATGGGCTGCCGACAGTGTGCCCTTCATGCTGCCTTTCCCGTCCCTTGGCGCTTCCTGGCGCGGCACGATCTTTGATTGGTTTTTAATAGGAAAATTGTACCGCTCTTGAATGTGATTCCGGTTTTTTTTAAGATGCTTACAGCCCGTAGTTTGAGTTATGACAATAAATAGACGACCTCAGAATCCACTTGAGTGTCCCTTTAATAAAAGAGGTAATGTAAACATTAAAGACTATGGGGGAATAAAACACGATTTTCTTAACCTTCCTTCAAAACCTGTTTTTTTTTTGTCTTTTTTGTAGTCTTTGATACGTACATTAGCTATTTAATAAGTTATATCACACCGCTATCAAGCCGTACGGTTGGTATTGTCAGTCCGAGGTGAGTGGACCGAACGTCGAAATGAAGTCTTGGGGTGTCAATATATGGGAGAAGGGGTGTAAGTACTACACCCTCTATTTCTGAGAGGATAGAAAATGCACCCCTCACGCGTTGAAAGGAATGAGCCCAAACACGGAGCAGCGCGCGCCGTGGCCACCGACAACTTAAGAAAAGGGACACTGACAGGGTATTTATGCTCGCCAAGGTTTTTATTTGTACATGACATATGAGAGCCCACCTACCCAGAACAGAATTTACGGCTTGAAATTCGTTTTCATTCCGCCCGAAAACCGCGGATCGTGGACTGGCCGGTTTCAGTCGCGCTCACTCTTTTTCCGTGGTCACAGGCCGTTTTCTTTGATTTAGACACAACAACGAAGGATAATCAATGTCGTGGGGTCTTTGAAGGCACACTCAATACTAGAAATGAAACAAAATATGA
This sequence comes from Ixodes ricinus, assembly GCA_037355805.1. NCBI lineage: Eukaryota > Metazoa > Arthropoda > Arachnida > Ixodida > Ixodidae > Ixodes > Ixodes ricinus. The sequence continues at coordinate 13,333 of JAZHYW010064617.1, read as the reverse complement.
TACCCATTTTTTGTGGCTTCTAAAAATCTGCAAAAACGTTAATTGAAAAAAAAAAAAGTTGCACAACCACGTGACTTTTGGTATCTTTCTCTTCTATATTTCCTCTTCCTCCCCAGTCGAGTTTCGGTTCCTGTTTCGAGCAGTTGCGTTTTCTTTTTTTTTTTTTGGTATGTTTTTTACTTTATCAAAAATCTATATCACATTGTAGCAAAATTTTGATTGGGTAGTATTCTAACACCATAATAAATCTCCAGGAATTTTTTTTTTTGAGGGGGGAGGGGGGGGGGGGTATTAGTGTTTCTTAAAGAAACTCGGTACGTGGCCTATATATTATATTCACCTTTCTTGTTTTTCTTCAATCGTTCATAGGTGTTCCTATCGACTAATACATCGATCTCATTGACTGTGGAGTGATAACCAAATAATCGGAAGTCGACACGACTTGCAACTCTTCAGCTGTCGATTACTTCAACGCAGGCAAAGAGGCCCACATTAATTAGCATCAAGTAACTCAATTTGTCACGCGTATAATTAAAAATATCATCCGTAATGAATTTTGGCACCTGTACACAGAAGAGTGTTTAATCATAAAACACCATTGGCGTTGCCTTTTTTTTTTGTAGCGGTACAGGTGGTGTTGTACGGAATGCTTCTCATTATGAAACAATTTTTCAATTAGAATTCCAATGAGGTGACCACGCCACCATCACCAGCAACGACACCAGCACGAATGCCATCAATAAATACAATTAAAAAGAATCGTAAACACGTTGTTCTATCCCGATCGCTAACGCAAGCACCCATTAAAACGTCATTATCGAGAACAGCCATATACACACCGCACGCACGCACGCCCAAACAAGCACAAACGCGGCTGCATTCGCTCGACATAAGGGAGCTTATAGGAAACAATTATGTATAAAAAAGCAAAGGTAAAACAGAAGCTTCTCGAGTGGGTGAAGAAGGCTAATGGACTCGATAGACAGAATTCGCGAAGCAACGGTGACATAAAACGAAACAGCTGTCGTTTCGAACGGCGATCAAAGTAGGCGAAATTGTTTCGACCGTCCGCGTTCGATTTTCCCACGCTGATTATAAGCGGACCCGAACGGATTTCTGGGTGTTTTTAATTCCAGCATTCCTATCTCTCGCGTGCTACAATCTTTCTTGTGTGGATTTTTACGTGGAGTTTTTTTGTTGTTTTTTTCGAGGAAGGTATAGATCTATGTATGTACCGTGATTGCGTGTTTCGATGCGCTCGCAGAGAGAAACACCTGTTCCGCGATCGAAGCCAACGGCGAGGCGACCTCGTCGCCTTAGATAGCTCTGCGTCGCCCATGTTTCTTTTTTTCTTTTTTTGTCTCACGATGGCCGTGCTTGGAATGAGAGAGACTCAACTGGGCGACGACTCGACTACAGGCAAAAGATCGGGCGGGCAAGCCTCACTACACGTTTCAGGAATTTCAACCCAAGACTATGCCGAACAAAAAAGAAAAAAAAATGTTTTTAACGTACGTGCTTTGGTTTTAGAATTACGAGAGCGTCTATCAATTCAAGTAAACACATTGTTTCAGACATGTAGGCTTTGTGGCTTTGGCTGTAACAGAAATGAGCTTGGTTGAAATATCGCGTTTTTTTTATTAGTTACAAGGTAGAAAGGATATGATTGCTGGGTAATTTGTTTTGCATACGGTTGTTTACATGTGCTCCGGTGTGAAACGGCCAGGGTGATTGCTGGGCCAGAATTGTGTAGTAGAGTGCACGTGTCACTGCGATACACGTCCATAGATTAGGGAGCAATCAACTACTGATGTTCTGGGACAGTAGTGCATAGGAATGCAGTCATAAGTAGCTTGCGCTGTTTTCGTTTTCTCTTTTTCTTTTGCGAGAGGTTATTGATTGATCGACTTGCATGAGCAATACGATGCTCGTGCAAGTCAGTGATGGTGACTTTCAAATGAAAGCGGTAAAACCAGAGGAGTGCATCGCCATATACGGCCCATGGGTCGCCAAATGGGCGTCCGCAGCGCCAATTGAATCTCCTGAGGTATGGTGGCGGTACTAAAATCAAGATGGCGGCCCACCGAAACCGCAGTGCGGCGCCATCTTGTTTGGGCCTGTGACCAGTTCAGAAGGTAGGGCGCCGCCATATTGAATACCACCCTTTAACCTTCCCTCCCTCCCCCGTTTCCCCGGTTCCGCTCGTTGCTGGGTTTTCCAAACTCTTGGCAGTTTTGCTTTTCGTTTCTCCGCACGAACGCAAGGCCAGCAATAAAATACGCGATCGTTGTTCTTTAGCGCTTCTTTTATTCAACAGGATGTTGGTACAGTGACTCACAAAAACCTTCTATGAGATGGTCAGCGAGGTCCAGTGTTCTACAATGCGTTCAGATTGGCGGTGTGGAGCCGCTGTCTTTAGAGGCTCGGTTGAGCAGTCGCTGTCTTCACAGATTTGCCCAAGAGGCTAATCACCTACGTTCATCTGATTGGAGTTCGGGCGGAACCTGTAAATTAAGTCTGTATCAGCCAGGTAGCCAATCTGAACTATCTCAAGTTTTGCACAGACGACCCGACATTACATTCTAATTCAATGCTAGGCAAAATGACATTTCACATTTTATGTTAAAGACTGCCGACATAAAAAAAGTCAAAATCACGATCACCACTTGATTGCATGTCTTACGTAGCCAATAAAGTAAGTAGTTGACACAGGTAGGTAGCTTTGCGTGTCCCACGCTTTCGCATCGATATCGCTCTAGCAGGTAAATCTTTCCGCGCTAGATTTAGCGGGGAAAATGACGTCACAATCGAGTTCGTGTCACGTCACCCATGAACAAATTCTGTTTCTCCGCTAGATTTAGCGTGAAAATTGACGTCACGCAACCTCAAACCAATGCAATTTCCCGCTAAATTTAGCAGGGCGGTTACGCCGACGCTGACGTCGACGCCGCGAAACGCGGAAACGGGCGCCTATGATCTGGGCTCTAAGATATGTATGTTCTCAAGGTCGCGTTTGAAAGCAAATTTTGCTCAGTTGGCAATGCGTGCTTCAACACAATGTTGATGGCCCTCAGTTTCAATCTTCACCATGAGCCACCACTACAACTTTGCACCAATACATATATAACGCGCCCTGCACATGAAATCTTTTATTTATTTTTTTTTTGCTGTGCTTTATTTTGAGTACTGTCCTAATGCCTTTAAATTACCAACCTGAACGGATTGCTCCCAGATGGTACGCCACCAGCAAGGAGGACAGAAAGAACCAAAAATCAATGCAACACATGTAGCCAGTACAATCTAACATCACCAAGAACAAGAACACCAGCAATGACGAACGAGCAGAAACACACACGCAACAAGGACAACGGGAGCGACACTCTTATCGAACGCAAAACGACGCATTAGCGCGAAAAACAACAACAACAAGAAAAAGAAAACAGGACAAGTAGGTTGAGTTTCTGTCTGTAGAAGCGCCCACCAAAAGTCGTTCGATCTTAGACCGTCATGCATCAAAAAAGTTGGAAAAAAACACACACACGAAAACAGACGGGGGCGAAAGACAACTGCTGGACCCTTATACGCCTCGCCAACAGGACCAACCGAAAGTTTCAGCCACGCCGCGTCCACCCAAAAAGGCACACGAACCCAGGGGCGTTGAAACGAAATAATAAAGGAGGACGCCAACTAAAAACACTTAAAAAATCCCGCCGCCTCTTCTAATCGGACCACGTGGGCGCGAGCAATCGAAGCACGCGGAGGTCCGTCTGTTCGACCGCTCCACGTCTCGGGGTCGGTGGTCTGGAGGGACGGCAGCTGACCGGGCCACGCCGACGCCCCGAGACACGGGGGCAGTGCACCACGCATGCAGCTCCTGTGGGAGCTCTTCGACGCGATCGCAGTCGCCGCAGCAGGGACGCCCACGGCTGAAGCAGAGAGCTCCTCAGAAGGACTTGGCTACGGTAGATCCATAGCCATAGCCAAAGCCGACGACCCGATAGCCAATCAAGCAGTGCTAAAAGTGCACCGTCGTAGCAGCACTTGTTTGTCTTTATGCGTTTGCAATTACCAGCTAAACCAATCGCGCCTAGTAAATGGGCCCCAAGATCCTGCCCTTTTTGTTTGCGGGTGATTGGTTCAGCCGATGATGGCAAACTCACAAATGCGACAAGCGCCGTGACGGTGCACATTTTTTGAAACACCACCATCGAGTTGCGCTAGCGTGAGCGAAGAAGTGGGCTTCACTCGTCCTAGATTTTTTTCTTCTTCTTTTATACACGACTTTACGAAGCTGCCTTATGCCCCTTGGTAAAGTGGTTGCTGCCACCCAGAAACCAGGCGGCGGCCGCGCCCGGTTCCTACGAAGCAGAGAGACGTCGGCTGCGTGGTGTGTGTAGGCCCGGTGCACTATATAAACTTGCCCAAGAAAGGCGCTCGCGCGCGTCCACACACACGGCGCCATCCACGCAGCGAGGTTCGCGGAACGATCGGGTCGGCCGGATTCTTCCCACGGACGTCCCGGCAGAGTTCGTTGCTCCAACGAGCTCGTCAACCGGGCTGACGGGGAGACCAAAATGTGCGTGGACCGCACCTGACGTGACCTGCTGCCACTGCCGCCTTTGCCGGAGCGCACGCGCGTGCATGTTTATGCGCGCAAGCACGCACGCCATCTGGAAAAGAGACGTATCGGGAGGCATTCTCGGAGGACGTCATGACTCGTCCATATAATTTAATTGCGCTATGGCAAGATTTCTTTTGTGTGTGTGTGTGGTTCTAGGAACATTTCACCTGTGTAACTGGGACAGATATGCTCCACGTGTGAATGCATACCTAAGCTACCTTCACTTTTTTTTCTCTTGGTGCGGAATAAGATTGTCAACAATAACTACTAATAAAATCCAAATTCGTTGCCCGGTTGAAACCTGGGTTTCTTATCTAGACGCTCAATCCCCACCCGTGCCCGTTTCGATCTGGATGAGCATCGTACCGACGTGCGGTCGTGGTGCACGTTAAAGGTACCCGCTAGCGGTCGTACGTGCACCCGTTCAGAAAGCTGTATGTCCCGACCTTTTATTGCGTTTTATTAGGAAAATCTGCGTGGGCGATTGTAATTTCTGAATTTTTAGGATGGTTAGGGCCTGTGGAACCAGTTATGACCAAGAACAGATGATCGCAGAATCCTCGTTAGTGCCCCTTTAAGAAATCCCGTTGTAGGCAGCAGTCGTACAGTACTGCATCGACCAATCAGTCCCTCCACCGCCAGAGACAGAAGACACGATCTAAGACAAACTGACCGACTTTCTTCTGTATGGACGTCCACGAATCTCTAAAGCAAACGCGAAAATTTTGTGATGCGTGGGACTTCGTAGACGCTTTTGTGCTATGCTCGTCCGGGACAGGCATCACAGTCGTCACACAGCAACCGCAGTGCTCCCACGACACTGGGAAATCCACACACACGCGTTTGTTCGACTTCCGTGAAACGTTGAAGGAAACACACACACACACACGCACAGTCAGAAACGTTGGACGGAGGATACACACAAAAACGTCACACGTCATTTTCTCTGTATAGGCCGTCGTGTCACACATGTCCTGGTTCATCCCCTCCTCCCAAACCCGGCAATGCATGGTGTACGCCTACGGTCAATCCACTTCGACCCCGTCCGTCCTACGTGGCCCGTCGAAGTCGTTGCTGCGCTCGCCGGGTTGTGGGCACGGCAGTCGTCCCGCTCTCGTCCTACGGAACGGGACCGACCGGTCACACGCCGCCGCTGCCGAGTCGGCATCGTCGGCGTCCTCGTGTCGGTGCAGGCGTCTTACGCGCGCCTCAAGCCTTTCAGAGGGCGAGGTCTTGGTGCGCTGCCGCGGTCGACCCACGCGCTCGCGGCTTTCCCGTTGAAATGTGTACGGTGAGGCTTTGTTGACGTCTGGGTCGACGTCCTCCTTCTCTTCACCGGGAAACCCCGTGGTCTCGCACACTCGGAAGTTTCTCTTTAGCTGGTTAAAGCAAGACCAATAAATAATGTAAAATAATCTGCTCTAAAAAAAGAAGAAGAAGAAGAAGAAACCTGCTGCGAGTTAACCCTTTTTGCAAGGTATTTGAATAGAGCGCCAGTCGGTTCGAATCTACAGAATGATAACCTAATGAACGACGGGACTGGAAATAGTTTGACATTTGTTTGTGGACATGAATGAGTTTGCCTCTACGTTCAAGAACTAGAGTCACTGACAGTTCAACGAACGCAGAGCGTTGCTTATTATGTTCTCGCTTCTTGCTTCGTGATTGGACCTTCGGTATTCTTATCGTCTCATGCCGCAACCTGATTGGCTGTGAAAAGCAATTCGGAGGGCATGTCGTCTGCTTCTTCCGCAGGGGATGTGGTGACGTCAGAACGACGCCGAGTTCTGATTGGCTTTGATTGAAGGATAGTGGGTAGACCTCAATGTTAGATGCCTTGAGGTCTACCCACTATTTTTTTCAAATCAGCCAATAAGAGCTCGGCGTTCTGACATCATCGCAACCCCTGTGCAAGAAGCAGACGAACTTGCGCTTTGCATAAACACAGGCAAAGAGAAAATGTCTGCGCGTGTACCTTACCTCAGAGCACACGAAAGGTCAGTCACTTCCGGAAATTAACGAAATCAAAGAAACGCGCATTGGCTTAAAAACGCAATCTGTGTATGTAACCATGACATGTTAATTGCTTGCTCCACGTTTCTACACATATATAGTAAAGAGTCGTGACGATTTGCTGACACAAAAGTAATCAAGATCGTACACTCATTTCATACTGTTCCGTCTATTCAGCGACCAACAAACGTCCATGTTTGCACGTGTTAACCACTCGTTTCAGGAGCGCTTTATGTCTGAATCGAAGCTTACCGAAGCAAACACCATTTGTACTGGGCTCTTTGTCATACTAGTGTTAAAGTTAATTGCCAACAATGTTGTTAAGGTCCCCCTTTATACCGATCGTTATAGTACTTTTTACACACCCTGACGCAGACGGACTCCAGACACGCCCCTATGCCGTCTGCTCCGTTACATCGCTCGGCAGACCGCTCCGGCCTAAACGGCGCGGCTATACAGACCGAGTCAAGGTCGCGTGCATTAGTCAGTCATGCCGCCTCATTAAGGGCCACTTTATCGGCCGGAGACAGCTGACACCAAGCACACACACACACATGCTCCTACCCGGTCTAAAACATACCAGAAAACGAGTAAAAAAAAATCAGCAGCTTTTTAGCAGAAAACACACGGACTGCCGTTCTCCGACTCCACTGGCCAAGTTTGCAGACGGCGGCGTGCAGGCGGCGGCCGCATTGTCGTGCTTGTGAAACGTCCTTAGCCGGCCGGGCGGCTGCAGGCTGCCGTAACCCAGGTGTTCGTCCATCTGACGGTTCTTGCCTGGGCGCGCTCGCACCTGGCCGCGCGATGAGATGCCGTGGCACGTTTTCCTTAGTCGGGGATCCACACGTGTTCCTTCCAGCGCGGCTGCTGCTGCTACAGCGGACAGGGCCCAAGGATGCTGGGTGCAGCCGTCTCCGCAAGCACGGACATGTTCCAAACCCACGATCTACGTGGACTTCTGACGGTTATGCAAGACGCAGTTTTCCGGAGCGTACCAGAGGCTTTGTTGCGGAAGCGGTCTGCCTTTCGAAGATCTAGATACAATCGCGTGCAGAAATAATCGAATGAGTCACAAAGAGCCTCAAGCAGCCGCAACAGCTGAGACTATTCAACTCGAAGATGACAAAATGCGAGGATTTTAACAAGAAGCTCCGGCATGTATGTTTCTCCACGATGTACTTCGAAAGCGTAATATTGGTTTTTAACGCAGAATTTGTTTTCCTCGCTTGGGGGTCATTCTGAAAAAGAGGTAACGTCTCAGATAGATGGAATATAAATGACAAATATAACGTCACGGAAGTCGTTTTCCTGCCAAATTTAGCAAAACGATTTACTACGCCACCGGACACCTATAAGAGAATTCTATGTTCGCCGGAGTTCAGCGGGAGCCCAATCATTTTTGTTTCTCTCTTCGGGTTAACCGATAAGAATAGCACGAGGTGCCGTGCCGCGAGTGGCATCCAGAATCAGTAACACAAGAAAGTACGTGGACAGATTTCTTTTTATTGTACTGAGGCCTTACGTACGTTATGGCTTAATTAAAGGCAACGATGTCACATCTAAATGTAATAGCAAGCAACAAAACTTTGTAATGTCTGCTGGAAAAAGAAATGCGCGGACATGACAGCGCATGCGCGGTGAGGTGCATTCACAAACTTATGGCATCCGATCCTTCCGGCTGTGGAGTCATCCGTAGCCATGCATAATACTCCTACAAAAATATACAAAAATGTCGCCAGTTTTTTTATATAATTTTATTTATTTCAGAGGGTAGAACAGCACATTCCAAAATGTTCGAAAAACTTGCGCAACATAAAGAAGGAACCAAAATAATAAAGAAAAGGCGGGAAAATGTGCTCGTAAAGAGAGACAGAGGGACATACGTCTAGCATTTTCGGGAAAACGCAAACTGAAGAAAGAAAGAGAGAAGCAGAAAGGTGCAATAACTTCTGAAGACCCCACACAGAAGAAGTTGAAACAAACAAACAAAAATAAGAAAACGAAACGAAAGAAAAGAAAGATTGGAACTTTACTGACGCAGAGACTACTTTTGAGGTCGTTCCTCACTGATTCCCACGTCGATGGCAACAAGAGCACCGCCCGAGCCGCCACCTGCTGCTGGACGGGGCGACATTGAACTCCGGAAAAGAAAGAACTTTCCCTCTTTTGGTAGACGTGGCCTGCGGTGGCCACAGAGTTCAACCGGACCGCGACAGCTCCGGATTCAAAAGTCTGACCCCGAAATTTCCAACAGAAAGATGAGAGAGAGAAAAAAAAGAAGCGAGGGGGACAAGGAGAGTAAAACTCCAGACCGATGTGTGTGTATGTGCATGTTTGTGTCGGCTTGTGGTTACCCTTTTTTTTTTTTTTTTGCGCCACCTCTTGTCAAGTAGCCTATTCTAGCTTTTGGTCAAGTTGCATAACTGACCGATCCTCGCGATGGCATGTTGGACTCAAACGCCGCGTCTGCGTTTGCGGTTGGACCACGCGTCCAATCAACGCATCGAAGGACGATCGACATCATCGGGCTCGGGTTCAATCGCTGGCTTGGCGACATCCGACTCTGATGACGTTCCACGGATGAACACGAGGTCGTTCGCAGCCCTCAACTCTTCTAGTATAGATGGGGCTGGTTCTTCTCATTGCGCCTCGTCTCCAAACAAATTAATGATCGCAGAGGCGCTGCTTTTAGACCAGCTCCAGCCGCTCTCAGACTGCTAATACATCAAACAGAAGACAGTCTGCAAACACAGTCTGTGGCGTGTCTCTGTTTGTATGACGGCCCTGTCACATTGGCCATACACCAAACCTTTCCGCAAACATGTTCTGTAACATACACATGCAAAAATGCGAACATGCTTCTGTTCGAACATGTTTGAGACGTGCGCGCAGATAATTTTGTCATCATATCCGCAGCGAACACCATGTCTTTAATTCGGTACGACGTATGAGGAGTGTTGTGACAGCGGCATAACGCCGAAGACAAGACTGTACAAAACGAACAATCACGACACCTGCCTCCGCCTTTCCAGCTCACTTATCCGTCTCTTCACCGCTTCTTTTCCCCCAGGTGTCTCGAGGAATAATGGGGGGCGGCGGAGAGAGGTCATCTTGGGCACACGAAGACCATAGCAGAAGACACCGCTACGATGATGACCTGATGGTGCAGGATGCTTCCTCTACTGGGGCCGTGCTCGTCCCTTGCTCCCGCTCTTCGCTCTCTCGAGCAAGCAGCGGTCACTCCAAGAATGCCACCCTCCCCACCCTAAAGGCCTCCTCTCGCTCTCTAGCTCTCCTCCTCACTCTCGAACCCCCGGTGGTGGTCCGCTTCCCACAGGGTCCCCAGCTGTCGCCTGCCGTAGCAACACCTGCCTCGTCCCGTTCTACGGATCCAAGCTGCATCTTACAGCAGATCTCTCCGTGTAACAATATACATATATAGATGCATCCAGATGGATACAAAAACACGAGCGCGTTAAGAAAGGGTGTAGGAGGAGGGAGAAATGAAGGGAAAGGCGGACGTGATTGTAGGCTGTGCTTTTTGCGGAGTTGTCTCGTTCCGGTGTCGCAACGGTCGTTGTTGTTTTCGGCTGTTGTTTTGAAAGCTTCGGTAGTTTGTGGATGTTTATGGCTAACGTTGGTTTCGGGGAGTTCTCGCTGTTGGATGTTGAGTAGTTATCGGAGGAAAGAGAGTGTAAGATGGGTAAGAGTTGGGAAAGCAGAAAGAGTGAGATAAGTTTTGTGTCGAGTAGAGAGAAGGTGGGGGGAGGGGGGGGCGTGTTGTGTGGGTACTGGAAAGATAACGGTTATGGTCTTAGGGGTCCGGCGTCTGGTAACTGTAGTTTAGTATGTTACATTTGAGTAGAGAAGACATTTTGAGAACCGTGATCGGAGCGCGGAAGGACAAATATTTGTGGCAGTTGGGCGAGAGATGGTGGGAGAGCGACGAGTACGCTACATTAATACCTGTGGAAACGTGAAGGGACTGTATACCGTGACATGATTGCCTTAGTACTGCTTCTTATCCGGTAATTTTTGTGTCAAATGCTTGGTTTTAAAAATCGCACATTCGGGTTTGGTGATGATGAGACAGAAATTTAACTACCCCGCCAAATGCAGCTTGGAAATTTTGTTATACTTTTCGCCTTATACCTGGAAGTTTTTTCTTTTTTTTCATTTCTATGGAACTTAAAGATATACGCACATTCTGTGTAAGAAATATAATAAAAACGTGAGAGGGAAATGCGACAAGAGAACGCGATACTACTACTGCTACTGCTACTATTCCGGTGGTCTCAGAGCCGCTCCTATTAATGACTAAGCGTCTAAGCCGTTAATATTTGTTTAAGCACGACACTCCGGGAAAACGCGTCGGTTGCCGCGACGAAGTGATTGATCATGTCTCAGTTGTATTTAATTATGTTTCATTTCGCGTCGTGCGTGGCGGGGTCTACGAAGTCCTGCTTTGATCGACTTTTGCTTTCTGTCCCGTTGCGGCAGTTCGATCATGTAGGTCTTGTCATTTTATTGTTTTGGAGCAGAGAAGATCCCACGCGCAAAAACTTGAGCGACCGAGTAGGCGATCTCATGGGTACACAAGCGACCGATAGTCGAGGATAATCGAAAGCAGAGGGCTTGGTCTGATGGGTGTGCGAGGTTGCTCCCTATTTTGGACAGGCGTGTGGGCATGTCGCCTCTGACCTTTGAGCATATCGCCACCGCGTGTGGCCTCTTACAGTTAAAAACAAAAAAATGTGTATTTCACTTTTATGGTAACGATACTGTTTATAGGCGTCATGTTTGAACAGGAATTCCAAGAAACCGCAAAACCATTACACAGTTCCACGAAAATAAATAATTATTTTAATGCTATCGTTGTAAGGGCTAGACCTCCATGAGATACGATTCGCAAAGATTGATGCAATGCGTGACTATGAGTGGTGCACCTCGCTTTATGTTCCCAGATATGAAACGTTCAGATGCTACTCTTATTTCTACGTGAATTACAATATAATCCTCTAATATGTAAAATATTGCCGATTGCCTGTCTTCAACATGCGAGAAGAGAAGCGGTTTAATTCATGTATATCTTACGAAACGCTTGCACCTTATACGCATAAACACTTTCACCAAATAATTTGTGAATTTGGAGATGATCACTAAGATTTGGGCTAGTTAATATAAAAATGTTTCATCGGAAACTTAAAAAAATTCCTAACAATAGTGAAAAAGACTACCTCGAAGAAAAGAAGAAAACAGCCATGGCGGACGTCAAATATTGCAAGAACATACTCAATTAACTGAATTTCACTAATGGACTTTAGAGTTGGTGAAAATAAACACAAGGTCACAATTACAAACTTGAGAGAGCCTCCATCGAAATCTTAATCAGTCAATTTTAGATAAAACTTCAAAGCCCGTGTGAAGCATGGGGTGGTGTTAATTTACCACTGTGCAGCAGCAGGCACAAGGCTACCGATGCGAAACTGCGGATGATAAGGATATTATCCGCGTTTTTGCATCACCAGCCTTGAGCCTGCGGAACGAGTGGAAACTATAGGGCACACCCGCCTTCATCAACGTGCTTTTCATGTCTTCCTGAAATTGACTGCACTAGGATTGCGGAAGATGCTCAGATTTTTAGCATTGGGATCATATGTGTTTATTTCTACCAAATAGAAAGTCTAGATTGCTAAGTCATATTTATATATAGCGAATTGGCCTATTATTTTCTAATCCCCTGACGTCCGCCGCGGCATGGCACTCTAGTACCGCCAGCGAGTTAATTTTTTTTTCTCACAAGAGCCCTATGGCAAGAAGAAGTCCGGAGGTTCAGCTAAAAACACCCGGTATATTAACCAGCATCATAACGTCAGCAACGATGCATGGCCAAAACGTCGAACGTGTCAAGTGGTATACTATAGAGAAAACATGAGGGTGAAGTTGCCAAATCGTCATTTCTGACGGGCAGTGTAGGGGCTCTATTGCGCACTGCGCACGCGCCAATGGGTCCCCTGCAAGCCACCGAGGGGAAGCGTGGAAAAGAGACAATGTCGCTGGAAGAGGAGGACGAAGAGAGAAGGCGGTGTTCGCCCCTGGGAAATCCGCGTGCGCCGAATTTCTCCGGCAGCCGGGGTGGCACCTGCGAAGGCGGCTTTCCAGCGCGCACCTGACGGGCGTGCAGCCGAACGTGGGGACCCCAAAACGGCACCTGGAGTTCGGGTCGCCGCCACGATCGTGTCCGGCACACCGGCCGGCGTAGCGACGAAGTCCAGCTGTGCTACCGAGAGCGAGTGTGTCGAACCACCGGCCGACCGACCGATTGCGGGAAAAGAGGCAGAGCAGACTTCTCCGGCGTGGCGCGTTCAGCTTCCAATTCAAAACAACCGCAGCGACGACAGCAATGCTAACAAAAAGCAGCAACAACAAAAAGAAGCAATGGCATCGACAACGACACATCATCGATCGACGGCAAACATCAGCCGCCAGTCGTTGCCCCTGCTGCAGCAACAGCTGGAGTAGCAAGCTGCTCCCAGGTGATGGTCGTGACAATCATTTAGTAACGGCTATGCAATGGGCTCGCACTCAGCTTCGTATACGATACGGCATTGGAAACAATGAACGTTTGCATGATATGGAAACACAGTCTTTGTGCACAACTGAAAGAAGTGAGTGACTTCCACTTTCTCTTTTGGTCAA